>JAQQZZ010158031.1:0-12198 GCA_030265115.1 Mopalia vespertina | reverse complement strand
CGGTTACCGATTTTACTACTCGAATACCTTCAAGTTTGTAACCGTTCACGGGTACCCGATTAACCGTTTCAGCACTATCATTAATCCTCTTGGTGACTTTACCCAGTCATGACACCTCAAACTCTACATGTATGTAAATAATTTACCTGTTGACGTTACCGTATACTTGAAAACGATCTCTGGAATGAGATAGAAACATCGTATCCAATAAATTAACAAGTTGTCTTCCATACCAAGTGTTTCCATTTTTTATAAAGAATATTTTATAACTGTGTTCTTGTTTCTCTCTTTATTCAGCATCTGGTTCCCAGTTAAACATGCGAGGAGCTTTCCTCCATATTTTAGGCGATGCTCTTGGGTCTGTGGTTGTCATCATCAGTGCTCTTGTCATCTGGTTCGGGCAAGGGGACTGGAAATATTACGTCGATCCTGCAATGAGGTATGTAGCAGACAAATCACATATATTTCATTCTGCCATTTATCTAGTGGGTGATTTGGTGGGAGCTTCATATTGCCCCAGTGCTCCAAGAGATAAGGGGCAATATGAGGTCTTTATTTGTAAGGTCTTGTGATTTTCCTGTATTGTCTTCTATTTTTTACCAGTGTCGTTGAGGGTGGTTTCCTTCACCCATTGGGCCGGCATGCTGTCATATGAGGGAAATAACTGTAAGTTGAATCTCAGAGAAACAAAACAAAGCAGTTATCTACTGACATTCAGACACCTACTTAACTAGCAGAAGGTGTGAGAAAAGAAGCACATCTTTAAATCATTAAAATTAGTGGTCATTCTACCATGAGCCTCTGTAGCTCAGTTGTTTATAGTGCTGGCCCTGCTAACCAGAGATCCTACATGTAGTGTTTGAATCCCTGTGGAGGCCAGCAAAATTTTCTTTCTCCACAATGAAAATATAAATTGTTCTACAGCGAGTCTATTGTCACACAAGTTTCAAATTTCTTCAATATATTGCCAAAGCCACAATGATCTTATATTAAATCACTCAGACAATTCACCAAAATATTTAGACCCCTTCACAAATGCTATTTCTTTCTATTTCAGTATTATCATGGTGATTATCATTTTGAGTACAACTATTCCATTATGTAAGTATCTCTGGTTTTCCTGAAGCTATGGATTTATACTAAAATGTGATAACTATGAATAAAATGCTGAGTACTGCTGACTCTGTGGAAATAGATGCAGGTTGCCGTATTTCAGTAGATATATTGTTGTGTGCTATGATGTAAGGCAGAAAGGTTTGAGTCTTTAAGTTGACCTAAGAAACATGAGGGTGTTATACTGAATCTACCATAGGAGGTATTTATAGAGAAGCAGTGGTAATTGCAGGGGTGATTTTTACAAAGTTTCCTCTTGGTTTTCCAATTAGGCAAGGCACAGTGTGAACTGAACAATCCGTCCTCATATCAGTGAATACCCTTGAGTAGGACATTGAACCCCACTCAAACAAACCCATTGGGCTAGCACATTCTCACATGGATCAATACCTTTTAAGTACAGCATTAAGCTCCAATCAATCAAACAAACTAACCTTATCCAGGCCTGTGCTGTAAGCTTTTCTGGCATAACCTTAAAATTGGTCCTCTTAAATGTTGTGAGTAGCCTAACATTTGCATTTTCCACTGGTCTGCTGACTTTTTAAGTACATAAATGTGCTTTGTGAAAAATAAAGCAAAATTGCTTTAAAATACAATCTTCATTGATAATGGGATGACAAAACTTGTCAAAATCAGTGGCAAAATGCAAATTTAGATTAAGACTGCAAACAATTTGGAAAACTTATAAATCGGTCCTCCTAAATTAGGTTTGCATAACCATGGGGAAACCCCATTCTGTTCGTTTTCCCGAACAGCACAGGGCTGCCTATCTTTAATAACAGTGGGTACTGAGCACTGTCCTGAAGTATTTCCTAAGTTTTGAAGGAAAATTAATTTTCCAACATATGAAGCTGTAGTGTTCATGCACCTGTTGAAGTACATGAGCGGTGCGTAAGGGAAGGTGCTTAAAACACCAACCCATCATGGGTTAGCAGTCAGTCACTTGGAACCACTTACATCAGAATATTGAGCGTCTTTTTGTTTATCACAGATCAAGTCAAATCTCGTCTAGCTGTCTAGCCTTATCTGGCTGGTTTCCTTATGTAGTACAGTTTACTGACTTCAATTCCTCCTCTATTGGATTTTCTATCTTAGTCCATATCAGTACATTTAGGTCAGGTTACCATATGTAAGTTGGTAACAGTGTTGAAAAGTCAGAAGCTCAAGGCTTTACTATTCAAATAAGATAAGACAATGATATTCCAAATATTACAAACAGATGAAAATGGTAACATCAACACTTTGAAATCTTGATCATTTAAAATAGGATTCTTTGTTAATTGTTTTAGATTTATTTAGATTTCTATTTTTTTTTTTATGTACATCTGGAACAAAATAAAGTATTTTTTAGCCTACATATGATATCAGGTTGTGACCATGAACCACCTCTAAATATAATTTGATATAAATTTTCAATATAAATATTTAAACGTTTTAAATATATAAATATAATAATATAAATATTGCATAAGCGTTGCCCAATTACACACAGGAAACAGATTTACAATGATTTTGCAATTGAAATTTTATTAACAGAAAATATCTATACATGAACATACCCAGATTATCATAGTTAGATATCATAAAACTTTTGTTAAAGAAAGTTCTGGAGTAGTTTAACAGTTGTGGTTATAGCTGTCAACAAGTGCATCCTGTTAATGCTGATCAGGGGCTATGACTGGGAAGTGATATAGGAAGTCTGTTGTAATTTACATGTTCAAGACCTGTGCAAACCGCACACTCAAGTCTTATTTTCTTTTTGTAGTATGAATAGTTTTAATTATTATTTGCAATTTTAGCTCCAAAATGAAACATTTGATATGTTGACACTTGTACATGTATGTGTCGTTTTCGGTTCGGTTTCTTTATCTTTGTGATGTTGAGTGCTATTTGTTGGAGTTACCTTAAAAAAATTAAAAAATTAGTGACAGTGTGTTCTCACCGCAGCATAACTGAAATGCCGCATAAAAAAATAATCAATCCATCAATCTTTTAGTATTTATTTGTTTTTGCATGAAACAGCATGAAGCAAAAACAAATTGCATGTACAAGGAATCAATGACAATTTTTTCCGTTTTGAATAGGCCCTCTGGCTAAGGACAGTTTGTTAGGAGTGTAGCAATGTTGTCTTTACTTAACACTGGAGGAAGATTACCTTCCCACCATTATCAAAACACTTAACATCTTTATGATTGTGCTAGTGTCAATTAGTGTTGGATGCACCACCGCCGAATAAGTGAAATACCCTTGAACAATTAATCAATCCATTTTTCTTGGAAACTAAACAATTATTTTCAGAGATTTATTCTAATATCTTTCATATGAAATATTTAATTCATTAATAAAAATAATTTGCATAAAATTCATTAAAAAAAAAAAGCATCCGAATATGATGATGAAGGAATAAACTGATGGTGACCCCGATCAGCTGTTCATACATGTGTGACCCATTATTTTCTCATTATCTCAGTATGACATACTTATGTTTGTCTACAGATGTGTGTGTGTGTTTTATAAATGCCTGCTCTGATAAAATGTGCTCTAGATTAAAGACAGATACATGCGGATAGTCAGGAATTATTTCTTTTTTGTAACATGCACATGCAGTGTGTTTTTCAGATAAACACCTTTATCTGCATATCGTATTTTGAAGATATCTTTCATTTAGACATCTGTATAACAATGAGTAGCAGATGATCGGAAATTTACCAAAACAATAATAAAACTAGGTCAGACCTGCAAGGTGGGTGGTGGGGGTGGTGTTTTGAGTTGATTTGCACTAACATTCCCTGTTTCACAGCTCATTCATGCCATGCCTTAAGCATGGTCAAACAATGAGAAATGGAGTACAATCTAATTTCATATCAAAAAATTAGAATAAATATACAGTTAAGCAATATTTGAGTAAATAATAAATCTTTCTCCATATTTTTTATCTTTCATTTCAAACAAAAACAAACTATTTTTTATCTTTAAAGCTACACATTTTTTAGCTGGTCCATATTAATATATGGGTTAATCAGACAATTTGTCTCCGGAAATCGTTACCAATTGGAGAGGTTTCCCACCAGTTTTCCACTGTATTTAATCAAGGATCAGTGTTAAATGGACAATCTGTCTTCATTTTACTGAAATACTCTTGAGTACGACGTTAAAGCAAACCAACAAATCTAGATGTATTATATATGAATGGAGAAATAGGTAACTTGAAATAAATTACATAAGGATAAGATGTTAATGTGAATATGCTGGCAGGTAGTGTTTTGTTCTACATATTTACATAGTACTCTTCCAGAATAGATTCACATGTTTTCTGTTCAGCCTTGCTCCACTCATGTGGCACATGTAATATATCACATATATACCACTCAGACACTTATGCAGTAACATGTTTATGACTTCAGTTTGACTTTAACATGACTTTCTTAATATCTTAATATTCCCAAATGTTCTTCAGTGACGTACATGTGCTTACATACTTGTCCCCATATTGCTCAACGGGGAAAAAGCTTGCTGTAATAGACAGCTCTTGTGGTGCTGTATTAAACCTGAATTAATATGATTGGGTATAATCAAATGTAGCTTGCCTGACAGTGGCAGAGTGGGCATACTTAGACATTGTTGGATCACTCCATTTAGAAAACTGGACTGCTGCATGCTTACTGTGTTGGAGAAGCAATAAAACAAGAGTTAACTGCATGATTAGGTTTACACGCACTTTCTCGCGTTAATTGTCAGCCAACATGTTATCTTTAACATCACGTGATGTTTTACCTAGAATAAATGATAATAAAGCCAAAGGTGAACCCTAATGTAAAACAACTCACACTTAGCAGGGTCTCGTCCAGGTCAAAAGTTTGGGCACCAATCATTTAATATGTAAGCAAGAGGTCGGTATTAAATTTGAACTTTTGTTAACGGCTGTAAGTCTTGATGAACCTGATGATCATTGTGTATGAATATAATGAACAGTTGTTCACATTTGTTTATTTTTTTATTATGAGTTGTGCAATTACATTCTAATATGCATCTGAACTTTGTGAAGGGGGGCAAGATATATTTATTAAAAAAAAACAAAAATTAAATGGGTAGTCTAGGGTTAAGGCACCCAAACCCTTCCAAACGGGTTGAAAAAGACAATGCATCAGGCCCTAGCTAGGGTTACTGGCCTGGTCATACAAGTACAAGCAGACAAATTGACAAGAATAACCTGGATAGACAGGGAAAATGACTTGTTCTCTTATATGCTTAATGGTACCAATACAGGCATACAAGTGACCGGTAGTATGGCTTCAGCCTCGGAAGCAAACCAAATGTGGCGCTCTATGTATTTTAAGCCCACTGAATGAAGCATAAAATCGAAGCGCAGCTGGTAATTTAATATAATTCTTTATTTATTCCATGAGGACTAGCCTCGGCCGATGTCCACTAGGGCTTCACCTCGACAAACATAACAAAATAAAAAGACAATTTGTATACACCATACATGACCATGGGATTAGATAAAAAAAAATATTTTGATTAACGTACTACTTTTTAAGGACTTAACTTATTTATGATATCTTCATTGATCAGGACTAAAATAAACATGACCACAATATCAGTATGCATGTATTTATAATATCTCTTGCCTGTTAAAGTTTCTTAAAATAGAGTTTTCAAATGAGGCAATTGTTCAATGCAGGGTCTCCAAAGCCTTATTGCATGTAGCGTTGATACAGTATGGTATAATGCCGTGCCTTGTTTCAACAATTTGGTCAGCTGAGTGCTTTCATTATTCATGAAAGGGTCAAGGTCATTAGGTGCGTGAACCCTTTTTTGGTAGATCAAGGAGCCATTGGCTGCAGGTATCAAAGCTGTTTTAAAAAGTTTCCTCACCTAAAGATAGTAAACTTTGATGTGGTATGACAGCCTTACATCTGAAACGTTTATAATTTCATTTCTGCTGTTGTTTTCAGTAAAAGAGTCCTCTTATATATTACTCCAAGCTGTCCCTAGCCATATACAAGTCCAAGATCTCGAAGGCAAACTTCATAAGGTAAGCATTGTATATTTTAAACCACTATTTAGCTAGACCCACATCAAGGTAGGAGAAACAATGAAGGATGGATGACCTACTTGGAAATAATAATCAGTATTTGTTTTGTACAATAACAAGTCTTAGACAAGGGTAAGGGTAAAATATATTTTGACAAAGTATGTTATTGAAATCTCAAGAAAACAAACAAGACCTGTATACTGGTAGGTCCTTCTTTTGATGATATTAGATAAAATAGCAAAAAACAAAATGTGAAAGCTCCTTGTAGCAATATGAAAAAGGACAGCAGAAAAACCTTTCAAAAGGGATTGAAAGCAAAATGCAGGAGGTTAAATTCCAAACAAACTTTATTTCTTGTATTTTTGTTATTTTGGGATAACGCTTTCTTAGATTGAACAGATTCCAGATGAAGGCCGGGTGAATGAGTGGTCTGCTGGCGATTCGGTGCCTAACTCTGAGGGTTGTGAATTCCACTCCCTGATGGGTTTCAACCTGCAAAATTTTCTGAACTGGAATCTGTTCAAACTAAGAAAGTGTCATCCCAAAATAACGAAAATGCTGTTAATCTTCGCTTTCTAAAAGACACAAAAATTATTAAAAACTTATTTTTTGTTAAATTATAAATATTTTTAACATCGTTTATTGCCGCCAATAAATGCAGAATGTGAGGTGGACAATCCGTCGTCAAATAAGTGACATACATTTAAACACTAGGTTAAAACCCCAATCAAACAAACCTGTTATTGACCATTTATTATAGGTGTATATTTATCATTTTCAGATTGAAGGCGTTCTTGCTGTTCATGAATTCCATATATGGTCATTGG
Organism: Mopalia vespertina; assembly: GCA_030265115.1. Taxonomy (NCBI): domain Eukaryota; kingdom Metazoa; phylum Mollusca; class Polyplacophora; order Chitonida; family Mopaliidae; genus Mopalia; species Mopalia vespertina. The sequence continues at coordinate 5,220 of JAQQZZ010158031.1, read as the reverse complement.
CAGGTAACAGAATCATAGCTTCTGCTCACGTGAGATGCCAGAATTTACACCAGTATATGATTCTGGCAGATAAAATCAAAGAGATGTTTCACCATGAAGGCATACATTCCACAACCATTCAGCCAGAATTTGTAGAGGTAAGGCCGTTATAACCTTTTAAGAAGAATAACGATTGTGACAAAGTGTATATTTTCAACTTAACCAGATGCGGGTGATTGGGAGAGAGCTTCTTGTTGCCATGGTGCTCTCGTAGTTAAGGGGCTACATGAAGCCAATCTGGGATGTCTTTAAATTATGTCCTGTATTTGTCCTGTCTCGTCTTTCGTTGTCAGTGGTGTTGGGCGATTTCCTTCACCCATTGCACTGCCACATCGTCATGCGAGTGAACACAAATCAAACAAAGTGAAACATTTATATATTTCTGATGACCATTTCTCCAGTTCACCAATGAGAACAACACAATTTGACTATAGATATAACAATTTAACAATATAACATTTATTTATTTGCTTGTTTAATGTTGTACCCTAGATCACCTAAACATTCGTCCATAAAATTGCGACTTTGGAAGCTATTTTAAAGGTTTGGAAATTGTGTCTGAGAGTCATACGATTGATTTCCTAGTAAGAAAGCATCAAGATTTCTTAGAAAACATAAATTTGTCTGTTTACATGCTGTAATATTGTCACAACTAGCAAAAATGTAAGCATTGTTCATAAACGAAATTTTAGGTGATTTACAGTACTCAACGGTATGTCACTTGAAAGATGCATTACATTTGGAGTAGGATTTTCTTTAAATTTCTTTATAAACAACCGATTATGAAAAGGCAAAATTCTTTACAAATGGAAATAAATTCTGACTTTTATCCTGTGTTTATAGATGGAGGATATTGATGATAAATCTCAGTCTAGTCGAGATTGTGTGCTAGAGTGTGGACCGGATAGACAGTGTTATCCCAATACCTGCTGTGGTAAAAAAGTCTCCTCAACCTCTACCACCAAAACTATATCCAACGGCTCCGTCCAGGCACAGAAAACCCCTCCAAAAGACTCCGCTTCAGATGGAGACAACAGTCCGCCAAGAACAAACAACATGGAGCTTCAACAAATTTAGTGACTGTTTCATTTGAAACATTGTTTTTAACTCAACATTGACTACTTCATGATAAGAATCCTGCTGTGGTTAAATGCCTTTTCTATAAAAATCGAAGAACAAATTGGACATGGCCTCTTTTGAGAGCTTCAGTTGGCATATTCTAACATACGGCGCCAGTAACTATTCCTTGTTGTTGTTGTTGTTATCTTATCCAAAGGTGATACAGACTTTACATATCACATGATATGTCTCATTCCATTTATCACACTGGTATCTGGGACTAGTTTTTACATTTTTCATGTGCTGAATTGTTTTCCATTTCGTTTACGACTTGTTGGATGTGAATAAGTATGTTTCAAAATACTTTGGTATATAGATTTTTGGCTGTTCATCAAATCCTTTTACTGTACATCAGCCCTAATGTTTGTTACCACTTATTATCATATCAAAATACTCCGATATATCCTTCTCAACTGTTCGCTACAGCACTCTTTTGTGTGGCTTAGGAAATTTAGATTTCATTTATATCAGAGTATTTATGTCTATGAAATTGGTATATTATTTTCAACAGTTTCACAGTTTTTTAACATAGGCTGATGTATTGTTTTAAAGTCCTTCATTTACTACTGTTGATTGAATTTGAATTTCCAAATACTGTTATTTGAGTTACACCTCTTTAGCTGTCCTTGTTACAGTGTCGTACCGAATAAGAGGAGTAATCGGAATGCTGTTGGACAAATTCATGCCCATTTAAAATTAAAAATTGAAGAGTTTTTTTATTCCTCCCTGGTGCTTGCTTCAAAGAGCTGAGGCTATGACTGTTTGACTCGGTGTCCATACACTGTGGCTTGGTGTTATAATATGTACTGATATAACTGTGAGGCCGCACTTTGTCGCATGGCTTCTATCCGTCACATGGACTCTCGCTGTCACCACTTTCCCTGCCACATGGATTTTCCCTGTCACATGGTCTATGCCCACCACATGAACTCACCTTGTCACATGAACTTTCCCTGTTACATGAATTTTCCCTGTCACATGGACTCTCCCTGCCACATGGACTCTCCTTGTCACATGGCCGGTCCCTGTCACATGACCTCTCCCTGCCACATGGACTCTCCTTGTCAGATGGATTCTCCCCGCCACAGGGACTTCTTATCCAATGAATTTACCCTTTAAAATGAATTAAGTCTGTACTATGTAATTTACCGTATATGGACTGATTCTGTAACATGAATACACTGCTGTCACATGAATATGCTCCTAAAAACCATACAAGCAAAGCTATAGAAGCTTTCTTGAGGTTCACATCGCTCTGGTGCTCTTTGAGCTAAGTGGCAACTGTAACCAGCACTGCTAATTCTACACTTTGTCTTTCTGCAACATCTTTTCTTCAGCAGCTTTCTATGCATGTCTTTCCCTTTGTATTCTGCCATTATTTCATACAATTGTGGTTCATTTCACCTCTATGAATGCTATTCTGTCATTTGAGTGAAACGAATCCATGACATTTCCTTAGACCACTGACGCTCCAGCAACAATTGTTACTTAAAATTTCCAAGACAACAATTGCCCTGGTGACGATTGCTTTAACTTCTTATCGTCGGATCACTCGTCATGAAACACTTGTCAGAATATTTATCATCAGAGCAATCATTGCTGGAGCAGTCCTAGTTGACACAGTTGTCCGGGAGCTATTGTTGGTTTCTGTTAAATCTCAGGCATCATTAGTAAATAAGCTTACGTATATCTGTTACGTTAATTATCTTCTATAGTGTATGTCTTTTATATTTATTATGAATTTCCATGTTGTTGTTTTTTAAACTATCTATAAATAAATATTATTTGTACATAAAATGTCATTTTGAGTGACAATCAACATTTATATTGAATCATTTTTGTGTCTTTTAGAAAGTGAAGATTAACAGTATTTTCGCTATTTTGGGATAACACTTCCTTAGTTTGAACCGATTCTAGTTCAGACAATTTTCTTCACTGTAATCGGTTCAAACTAAGAAAGTGTTATCCCAAAATAACGAAAATAACATTTATATTGTGGAATTTGTTTAGTATTTTGTAATTGATTGCGATCATTAAAAGTCTCTTGCAGGTGGTTCAAAATAAATTTGTGAACAACCAGCTCCGGTGACTGATTATGAAACAGATTTATTACAAGTGGAATTTATTGAGAAATGCCCTTAATTTTAAATTGCAAGTAACTGCAGATTAAAAATCATCTGTTTTTTTATACTGATTAGAAAAACATGGATTTTTTTTTCTTTTATATAGTCCTAAGCAGAATTTTACCAGTCAAATTGTCATGATTTTGCAAAAGATGGAATCCTACAAAGAAAAAACGTACACAAGCTACTTTTATAATCCCCTTTAGACAGAAACTACAGGGTTTTGTTTCTTTTCAGTTTAACACAGTGCTAAGTAAAATATTTATTTATTTATTTCCCTTAGGGAAGCTACATTGTACTTAAATTTTTAACTAACAAAATCTACAAAAAAATCCTGAAATTTACATATCAATACAATGAATTTGTTCACAACTGTGTTCAAATACGATGAATGAGTGCTATGTCTTTTAGAAGGCCGAGTCTTGGGTGGGTTTCAACCTGAACAATTTTGTGAACTAGAATCTGTTCAAACTGAGAAAGTGTTATCCCAAAATAATGAAAATACTTTGTTCATATACTTTCAACAACCCGGGATTGAGCTTAATGACACGTCGTACCAACCTTTTGCATCCAACTACTCTTCTAGTTGTACAGTGTCTTAGCTAGGATTGGAAATCTGACTGTCAAAATTTTCCATTTTCCTATCTTTCCCATGTTAAAATTCATAATTTTTATCGGTCATTTTAACTGTTTTTAGAAATCTGCCTCGAAAATGACCAGTTCACGGATTTCTAGCTAAGACTATGCATTTACTTTACCTTAAACAAAGTCAGTTGCAATTAATCAATCAGTCAATCACACATAGTCTCCATGATGTTACATGGTCAGTGGAAAACATACGAATTATTGCTATCTTGTATTGGGCACTCCTGTTGCCATTATTGTCTAATATGTCCCTGAAAAATACTATAGCTGTCATTTCAAGCCCTCAGACCATGCGCAGCTCAGTTGATATAATGTCACTCAATGCTTTCTATCGTGTATGGCTCAGTTGATATAATGAGACACATTGAGGGTTCCCTGGCTCAAATCCTAGAAAATGGATAACTTTATATTTTCTCTAAAGTCATAAAATGTATAAGTATTCTGTTCGGCCTACTCAAAGACATACCGTCAACTATTGATTGTTTTTACGTCCCATTCTTGAATGCCATATAAACTCCTAATAAGTGTTTTAAAAGAACTGCTACATTGCATGTAGGCTTAGAAACCTTTCACTTATACATTTGATTGTAGAAATGTTTTCGAAAATTCTGTGAAGATTGTCTCTGATAAAGATTTTATTAGTCATTTGATCCAATGATTGCTGCTACATGTACTTGAAAGTTTTAGCGTTAATATGTAAGGTATTGAGGATCGTATGTGATGTATAAAAACATACTGCCCTTGCCTTGTTTTTTCCTTGCTTTTTTTTTTGTTTTTTTTTTTGTTGTTTTGCGTTTCTTTTTTTTTTTTAAATTTAAAGGATACCTCATTCATGTTTAATCATGTTTTTATTTTTCTTGTTGTGGATGTCCCAATGAACCTACAAAAATGCTTATTTTCCTAGCATTATTTGTCACATTTTGTCGCAGGTATATATTGTTAGCTAAATTTTTATAAATTTTTACAAAACTTTATATTTTTGGGGGGGTAAATATCCAGGAAAGTCCAGCATTTGTTGATGTGTAGACTTGCGTTTTCATTTTGCCTCTGCTCTCAGAGCTTAGGGACAACATGAAGCATGTCGTACAGGAGCGATTCTCATTGCTCTTAGAGCTTAGGGACAACATGAAGCATGTCGTACAGGAGCGATTCTCATTGCTCTGAGAGCTTAGGGACAACATGAAGCATGTCGTACTGGAGCGATTCTCATTGCTCTGAGAGCTTAGGGACAACATGAAGCATGTCGTACAGGAGCGATTCTCATTGCTCTGAGAGCTTAGGGACAACATGAAGC
>JAQQZZ010158020.1:0-12199 GCA_030265115.1 Mopalia vespertina | reverse complement strand
CCCCCCCCAGGGGTGATGGGATCGTTGTGATAGACTGCAATAGTAACAATTGATTGCTTAAATGGCATTTAACGCTATGTCTAAAGGTACTTCACTCATATGATGCCATAGTAGCGGAGAGTCACTCTTACAATATTTAATAATTGTGATGTTGAGGTAGGTCGATATGATAGTAACCCTTGCAAACGATATTTTCCCCCTGTTTAATGTCTGTTGAAATAAAAACTGTTGAAGTGGCAAAAGGTTAAAGACATGCTGTTGGTCTCCCGTGAATATTCTCTTCAATTTGTGTCCACATTCATTACAAAACTTGCATGTTAAAAGTAGAAATTTTCGGTTTTCTCTGATCGGTTGTTTTTCAAACAGCATAGGAAATAAAGTAGGATTGGGGTAACATTTTATTTTTTAGTCCTTTTGCATGGTCACTCCCCTATCAACAGTTATCAGCAATTATAAAATATTTTAGGAGGGTGACTAGAGACGAAACACAATCTTAAAACCACATGGATGCTTCATTTGCTCAATAGGTGTCTAAGGCCATACTCAAAGTAATTTAATTTGTATGGCGTCAGTTGTGGTGATGATTGATGGAAAACTAGGAAGAAACTGTATATAGGACACCCCCAAGGTGTCTGCAGTATCTGGAAAACACTGCAGTTATACCTACATGTATTGTCGCAAGGAAGTCTAGAACCAGCTCTATTTATGGTACATTGACTATGGTTCAACAAACCAGTATAAAATTGATTGCCATGAGGCAAATGACTATAGCCGGCCAACTCATTGGATTTTGTTTGTTTGATTGGGGTTTAAGCCCGCCCCACACAAGCAATTCTCCGTTGGCAACTAATAATCTCAAGGAAATCACTCCTTGTGTGGCAGACTTACGACACGACTAAACACTGTTGGCGATTAGTCGCAAGGGATCAAACATGTTTGATATCTTGCAACTCGTCGCCGACTAATCTCCTCGTGTGCGGCAAACATGCGACAGAAAATCGCAGCCATAAGTTGTTCATCCAATCAATAACCTACATAGAGTCGCATGATATAAATTTAAAAGATATTGCTCAGGTATAATAAACTAGCTCCGTCACCTGTGCCTATTATGTTCAAAATCGAAGCTAAATTTCTATCCAATTTTCAAAGAAAGTCATTTTTTGTTAAAATCATGCAAAGTGTTAGTCACGTGGAATTAATGTCAGCTGACTTTGGAAGAATCACTGACTCAGAATCGCTCTATGTGCAGCAAAAGCTGTCGCCGACGAAAGTCTCTTGCATTTAGTCAACGATGGAGAATCCTTTGTGTGCAGCAAGCTTTAACGTTATACATAAGGTTATATCACTCATATGGCTCCGTGCCAACCCAATGAATGAAGGACCAAACCTCAATGCCCCTGGCAACCAACAAAGACTAAACAGGACAAATAAAGGACAATCACAGGATGTAATATAAACAGATCAGATTCATGTTGCCCCTTAGCTCCAGGGCAACAGGAAGCGCCCTCCCAAACCTACCCCCAATTTATTTGAAGTCATAAGAAATAAAAACAAACAAACTCAAACACAAAATCACATCGTACAGTTTTACATTTGATAAATTTAATATCAGTTTAAATAGACAAGGTGTTTTAAGGTAAGTGTTTACCTTAGTCACAGTATATGCAATAAAGAAACAGAATCATTTAATTGTTAGCTTTTTTGTCAATATAAAACAAACAGCATTTACAATCATTAACAGATCAGCAATGTCCCTAACTTAACCTTTTTAGGTTTTGTTTTATTGCGATTTTTATGCTACATGTATATTGATATTTTAAAATTAAAATGCTGCTGCCATGATAAGTCACATTTCAAGTAAAACAGCAAACATATTTTCTTGATCCAATAAAATAACAAAAGTGTCTGAAATATAATTAATTTTTTTTTAAGAAATAAGAAAAAAAAATCGGTTTCTGAAATGGCTTACCAGAGGCTAAAAAGGGAGGTAAATCTGTTACTCACATAACTGGCAGGGCCATTTATACCATTGACTAACAAATAGCATGATATGAATAGGAAGCTCACTTGCTGAACGACACAGTTTACAGGTGAAAAGAATACCATTATGTCTCTGACAGCATAGTTTGTTTGTTTGTTTGATTGGGTTTTAATGCGTACTGATAGTATAAAGAAAAGGACATATATTCAACCCAAGACACCGAAAGTCGATATATTCATGAAACATTCGATTCTGCCAATTTATGTAAATACATTATGAAAAGTGATGAGGAAATTGAAACAAAGTCCTGCTTGACAGACAAAAATTGCAACATAAATCACATGAGTCAACCCTTAATAATAATTCAACCCCAAAATGTCTTTTTCAAGCATAAATAACAAGGGCTTCAAAGCTAAAAAATAATTGAATCATTGAGCAGGTTATGCATTTATTCATTGGAGATTTACTTTAAGTGTTCTTGCTGGATCTTGAGTCTGATGAGACTAGGCTGACAACACCATTATTATCCGTCAACCAGATTTGTTGTGTTCTGATTGGTCAATTTGCAGGGGGATAAAAACCCGCACACCCCATGAGATTTCACATGTCACAAGATTTCACGGGTAATATAAAAACAAACATGGCCACCTCCATTTCAAATTTTGTTCACAAAATTTTTAAAAACTTGTTGTAGAAATCAATTTTTGATTGACATAAACATAGTTCGAAACATATCTGCTTTACAATCACTGAATTTAAATGATGAAAAAAATCAGAAACTTCCTATTGATGGCCCTTTTTGCAGGGACTGTGGCATTGACCCTTTTGATGTGGCTGAAAACTGCATTGCCATGGCAATGCTGGTCATCAGTGGAGGTAGCTCAGAAGGTAACCAAAGATCATATCATATCAAAGAACCTATTTTATAATTGTTGAAATGAATGCAATCGTATACACTGGCTTGACGGAAAATAAATTCGTTATAGACATTTTTTCTCAGGGTGTACAGTCTCGAATGATCCTCCTGCAAGCTCGTGTGCCCCTTCGCCTGCGTGTCAGGGCTGCCAGTTTGTAGGACGTTCATAAATTAAAAGTCTGTACACCCTTTGAAAAATGTCTATAACCCATTTTACAACTCCATGTGTGGTCCGGAGATCATCAACCTTAAATCATCCAATAAATAGCGAGGACCTTACATAGTTATCTCCCATTTTAGTCACTGGCAAACACTGATGGTCATTGTATGTATTATCACTAAGGCAATAACACAGTAAAGTAAACTAGTTTGAGACTTCACAATGATCAGAGTATAATCTTTCTGTCAAAAAACAATGAATGACTATTAATCGGTTATGTATGGAAAGCATATGGTCAGTGAGATTTCAAATGTTTTTTACATATCAGTACTTTTTCTTTTTCTTAAATTTTTTCCTCACTCCTGAAGATTCCTCGGTATCATCTTGTTCTTCCTTGTTTCTCTTTTTCCTGTTACCAAGTTCTGACATTTCCTGCAAGGAGACAAATACAACATAGATATAGCTTTTATTATATCTTCTCGTTTTTAAAGTTATATAACACATGAAGCTACGCCAGCCTAATGGGTGAAGGAAATCAACCACGAAATTACTGAAAATCAACAGTTAAGACAATCACAACATGCAAAAACAAAGACAGAACAAATTAAATTGTAGTTAAACAAAACATTGATTTACCATTTTAGTATATCTCTGACTTACATTTTAAGTCATCTTTTAAGTCATTTTAAGTATACTTTGAAGAATATACTTGACTTATCATTTTAGCATATAGCCATCTAACCATTTTACTGGACTAAGCATTTCAGCGTATCTCTTGAGTTGGCATGAAAATATATCTTTAAATTACAACCTTCGCATTATTCTCATTTGGCATAAAAATTTGACTTACCATTTTAACATATATCTGACATACCATTCTAGCATATATCTGAATTACCATTTTATCATATATCTGACGCAACATTTTATCATAAAACTGACTTACCATTGTGGCATAAATCTGACTTACCATTGTGGCATATACCCGACCTACCATTTTAGCATATACCCGACCTACCATTTTAGCATAAAACTGACTTACAATTGTGGCATAAATCGGACTTACCATTGTGGCATATACCCGACCTACCATTTTAGCATAAATCTGACTTACCATTTTAGCATATCTCTGAGCCTCTGTTACTCTCTCCATTAAGAGCATCACCTGGTCTTCCTCAGTGTTATATAATGGTAACTGTTTGCTAAGCAGGTGCTCTATCCTCTGATATAACTCCACATCATACCTGTGATCAGAGATACATCTATATTTTTTTTTTGTGTTTAACATCATACTCAATGATATTTTATCTCAATTATTATTCTGTTTGACGTTATTGCTTTGCCAGAGCTTAGTGGAAAACCGAGAAGAAATCTAGTAAAATAACTGCAGCGACTTACATATACATCAGGTCCAAAGTTTGTTTGAATGAAATGTAACATCGTACTCTAGGCTATTTCACTTATATGACGATGGATTTCACATCGCTCCTTGCTTAGCTGCAGTGCAACATCAAAAAGAAATCCGGTAAAAATCAGCGCTGCTATTATTGGAACCACATCGTGTGACTCAATACATGCATGAAGTGCACAGACAGACTCAGACTTGTGGATGGTACATCAAATTAGGATAAGCATGCTGACACGCTAACCTCTAAACTCTGGCCGCGGACCAGGTTAAAAGTAAAATATAATATAATACGCCAAATGTAAATGCTGTCACACATTGGTGGCAGTGTCTAATTGGAAAATATACTGGAAAATCATGTTCGCAGACATTTTTTTGTCAACATTTTTTTGCCAACATATTTTTTATACTCACTTGGAACTTAATGTAGTACTTAAGGTTATTTTATACTATAGAAAAAACTGCATGGTGGTCTGCTTTAAATTTTTTTATTTATATGTGTTTAAGTTTTGATGTAATATCATGTATCGTTTTCTACAAAATGATATAACACTCTGCAATTTCAGACTTTCTCGATGCAGGAACAATAATGAAATCAGACTGTTAAAGCAACCTACTGTGTGACAAAGGTAATAGCTTTGCCCGATCGCCCTGCCCTGGCTGTACGACCAACTCGATGAATATAATCTTTGGAATGGGTCGGAATGTCAAGGTTCACCACGATATCCACATGTGGAATGTCCAAACCCCTGAAATCAAAAGTTTGAAAAAAATGTAAACAAATTCATTTTGATTGTTGGTTTGTTTCTATTGATTTAACCTCTTACTCATTTTTGATATGACAACACTTCTTATTCCGCCTTCATAAAATATGATGGAAAACCAGGAGGAAACCTGAGAACAACCATTCCAGCTATGCCCAGGATCACATCATGTGACTCCCTCATATACCTCAGGTTGACTGGAGGGCTAAGACTTTTGAGCAGTACAAAGAAGGAGGATCAGTAGTCCAACACTCTGACCATTGAGCCATGTGGGCCCCAGGTTGTAAATAAATTAAGAAAAGATAGAAGTTATTGATATTATGAATTTTCGACATCTATGACTATTTTCATAAAGTAGTACGGAGATCAAAAATTGTCTGATCTCCCAAATACTGTGTACATCGCTGTTCAATACGCACTGCATGCTTTGAGGAAAAGCTACTGTTTTTTCAGCATATAGATTATATTCTATATATTTGTTAATTTTTTACATCATTTAAATTTCTTCCTATTCTTTGGATGTGTTTGTTGCAGGCCATCACTCAGATAAAGGGTCAAATTCCTCAAGATAACAAAATGTAAGATTGCAAATTTCTCTCCAATTCATACAAATTGCCAACATATTATTTTCAAAATGTCTCATCAAGACTTGGGATTTCACTCAAACTATGGTTGTATGATGATATATAACTGTACGGTTATATTGGGCCACAACGTTTCTGAGTTACTTCCCTTGAAAGTAATCTCCATTGTAAAAATAGAAATGGTGTTTGTGCTAACAGAGAAATTTGCCTCATTCAACAGTAGAGAGTTACAAGATTTTTTTTTTAAAATTCAGTATAATATAACAAATAATGTGAGGGACTTACAGTACAGTTTATAGACTGACCAGTCACCCACAAAAAGTTATATGAACCTCAGCTTTATTTTGGTACACATACATTTTTGTGGATATCTGATCAGTCTTTCATCTGCCATGCATTATTAGTCAATGAGTTATCAAGATATCCCACCTGCTGGCCACATCTGTTGCTATCAGAATTGACCTGTCTTTACTCTTGAACTTATTCAGAGCTCCCAATCTCTTAGCCTACAATAAAATTCAAGTAAAATATAGATGTCACATTTATTCCTTAGCTGATGCTTCTGATGGTTGAAATTCTTTCTGCAATAGTTTTTAGACATTTTTGACATTGGGGAACAAACAAACTTAACGATTCATTGATTGTTTTTGTTTGACTATGAATTTCTGCCGAAGTAAAGTTTTTTTCACTCAAGGGATGGAATGCAAGGTTAAACGGTGAAGGAAATTTCACTCAATGTGACTTGCCTAAAATACTGAATCACAAATCATCAATGTGTATCTTCACAAGTCATCCATGTGAATCTCACCAATTTTTTGGATTGTTTGTTTGTTCGGTTGTGGTTTAAAGCCGTACTTAAGGTTAATTCACTCACATGATGGCATGCCAGCCCGAAGGGTGAAGGAAACCACCCTCAACGTCACTGGCAACAAACAACAAAGACAAGACAGGAAAACTACTTGATAATCATTGTACATAATACAAAGACATCACAAATTGTTTGGAAAACAAAAATAAAAAAATGAAAAAAATTTTTAGACGTTAAGGGTATTATAAGCAGATTTGATTAAAATCAGTGAGGAAGAAAAATAAAATGTTTTTGTGGGCTTAATAGATGTGTAGAACTGACCTGACTCATTTGGCCATGAAGTGGGACAGCTGTGAAGCCGAGGTTACGTAACATTAGGGCCACTCTCATTGTGTTTAGACATGTGCTGCAGAATATCATAAAGGTATTCCCAGCTAACTCATTCAGGATAGACACCAAGTACACGTCCTAAAGGAAGACAAAAATATTTACTTACATAGGCAACAGCAGAGAATTAAAATCATTTGTGTTCCTAAATCTTTAACACACTCATTAATTTTTGTGTGATTGACAGGGGATTCATTTCATGTGAAAATCAAAATTGCAGCGAATCAAGACAGCAAAAAACTAATACCAAAGGATCGGTGTACTAAGATTTGTTTGTTTGATCAGGGTTTAAAGAAGTACTTAAGGTTATTTCATTCACACAAAGGTCATGCAGGACAGGACAGGAGAAATACAGGACAATCACAGGACATAATACAAAGACATCACAAACAGATCGGCTTCATGTTGCCTCTTAGTTTTGACCCTCAACTGGTCAAATACGACAAGTGGACAAATTTACAGAGCAAGATTTAGCTCAGAAAGAAGAATTATTCAGAAATCTCAATATAATTATCTGGCTGTCACTTGCCTTGAACTTAACCGGTATGAAGATGTAGTATTGTTGAAGTTTCTCCACTGTCTGGTATTTTGTGGAGACTTCCACTTTTACAGGGTTCTGCAGAGAAGCTCTCTGTAACTTAGCAACCTGTAAACATATCACAAGGCTTGATTACATTCCAAATCCAATTGGAAATAGCAAAACCCTTTACTGTTCTCAAGAGCATGATTTATTTCTTGGCGCTTATTGCTGATACAATACTTTTAAATCCATTAGTATTGTAATCATCTTAATCCTCGGTGAAATTTCATGAAAATGAATTGCACATAGACATTTTGGGAATAGTATAAATGCATGTCATCTGTTTTTCGTGCACGCTTCACAATATTTTATCCCAGGGAGGGAAACAAAACAGAGAAAAATGAAGCAGAAAGTTTGTATATATTTCCAAAAATGTTTGACTGGTTTTTATTTTTAATAATTGAATTACTATGAAAGCTAAAAATCCCTTTTTTGCGAAATTACCCATACTGCTGGTTTTTAAAAAAATAATCATTCAAACAACTGAGAAATCGTATGACATTTCTGATAACATTAACTTGATCAACTGGATGGATTTTTAAAAGGGGAGATAGATTGTAAAAAACAGTGAGAAAGATAGCCTGACCTATTTTAATCTACAGTCAAACGTATCTTAATCCAGAGAAGTTCAAGACTTACCTTTTTTGTCATTGTTGCTGAATATAAATATGTTTTTCTCTCTCTTGGTATGGCCTTTAATATCTTATCAACCTGAAGAAAAAACATAAATAAATAAACATGCATTTCACAGCTATAGCTAACAAATGTTTGGCATGTTACTAGAATAGATAGATATACACAGTTATTGCTTTTATCTAAGGAAGCAAAGTGCCTCTCGTTGGTTGGTTGTTGTTAGTTGGTTGGTTGGTTGGTTGTGGTTTGTTGGTTCATTGGACCCATGGATGGAAATATTGATTCATCCATTGTTTCAGTTATTAACATTGTGTTCTAGGATATTTCGATTAAATGGCTTCCTCCAGTGCTTAACTAGAGGGTGCCATAGTCTTAGCTACAGACTCATCACCCTGTCATTTTCGACAGGCAGATTTCTAAAAATGGTTAAAATGACAGGTAGAAATTCTGAATTTTTTAAATGGGAAAGATAGGAAAATGGAAAATTATGACAGTCAAAATTCCTCAAAATAGGGATGTATGACAGGCAGATTTACAATCCTAGCTAATGCACTGGAGAGCACCTTAGTTAAAGTATTATTACAAAGATATCCAGATACTAGTATACACAGTATAGGACAACCTGTAGGACTTCTATTTCATTGGGTTTAACGCCATACTAGGATTTTTTCACTAGTGTGCCAGCTAGTATGACAGTGTTTCAGCCCTGATTGGCCCCAATCACAAAATACAATGACATTACAAATAGATCAGCTTTATGCTGTCGCTCCCAGACCACCAGGGCAACAGTCAGTTCCCTCCCAACCCTCTGCGCTATAGGATTTTTAATTCCGAAAAAAAAATATTAAACAAACAGCACCACCTTTTATTTGAAGACATACCCCTTATAAAACTGGGATAAAAATAGTTTACAAACCATTAAGACTCAATGTACTGCTAAATACAACTCTGTCTCCATTAGAAAACATATCAAAACAACAGCAACAATTCTACATTACTTGCTTAAAAGTTAATTAAATTAAAATAAATAATTCAGAAAACTATGTTTACCTCCGTTTCAAAATCCATGTTAAGTATACGATCAGCTTCATCCATAACCTGCATATACAAAAATATAGCATTAAAAATATCAGATACAGTATTTCCTTTATCATTGTAATAAATCAAACAGCAATAATTTACTATCATTTATCTTGAGAAAATATATGTAAATTTAAAGAAACCTGTTTTTAAACCATAATATATATAATCAATAAATATTTTTTATAAATGTAGAGTTTGTTTGTTTGTTTGATTGGAGTTTTACGTCTTACTCAAGGGTATTTCACTTATATGACGACATGCAAGCCCAATGGATGAAGGAAACCACCCTCGACACACTGACAACAAACAAAGACAAGACGGGACAAATACAAGACAATAACAGGACGTAATACAGACACCACAAACAAATCGGCTACCTGTTCCCCTTTAGCTCTGAGAGCACCAGGGCAACATGTAGCTCCCTCCAACCACCCGCTATAAATGTAGAGAAAGAAAAATAGTATGACTCCTTATTAATAATATATCACTCTGAAGGTCCTACACAGGGTTGTAAAAAAATTTCTTAAGACAGTAGCTTACCAAGTATTTTAGTGCTCGTAAACTGAAACCTTTTGTATTCTCTAAATGGTCAACCAGTCTTCCCGGAGTTGCTGTTAAAAAAAAATACAAAAATTACAGATATAAGCGAATTAAAGCAAAAAATGATCCTTCAACTTCAGGTGTCTACAAATGTATCGTACTTGATTTAATGGGCTTCTAACGCCTGCAACACCCCATTTTTCACATATTAAGTATCCCACTGATCAGGGGTTAAGTTGACTCAAAGGTATTTCACTTATACAAAGACAGTGTAAGCCAACAGGAAATGTACCTACAACCATGGTCTTATCTAGAGACCCATACTCCTGTCATTTTCATGAGGCAGATTTCCAAAATGGCAGTAGAAATTCTGAACTTTGACATGGGAAAGATAATCTAGACAATCTCTTTATGACAATACAGGAGTTTTAAGTGATGATATAGGAAAACCAAGTGACATCCCTTTTCCAAAATATTTTGCAGTTTTATAGCAGGGTAGGGCAGCATGCTTACACTTTAAATTTGCGGGTTGTGGATTTTCAGAACCAAATAAAAATGTTTTAAAATTTTTTACTTTTGCTAAAAATATTACTTCAAGCTTTGGGAAAATGAAATTCATAAGGTTTTATAAACATTTATCTACTTATTTGCAATATTGCTTATGTTGATTAGCCATCCCTTGCTGTAAAGTGGCAATGTAATTGTGTAAAGGGACGTCACTCTGTTGTTGCAACTTCAATTGAGTTTACATGGAAAGCATTACGTCATGTTCAACAGTGTGGTATGAATTACATCAGGGTGTGTTCTTTCAATTTTGTCCCTCAGAGTTTTATTTCCCCCTCTTTTAATGGTGAAGGGTAAAGCAAATGAGTGAGTAGCATACCAATAATAATGTGTGGTTTCTTGGCTACCATCAGAGACTGGGTCATCATATCAATCCCGCCAACAACAACAGCTAGAGAAAACATAATAAAATTAGTGTAATTAATTATTACATCATTTCCTTTTTCACAAGTTTTTCATTAAAACTCAACCCCATCATCAACTCCTGAATGAAGGAAAGGGAGATAACTTTGTAATCACTATTATTCACAACATAGTAATAATTTACGATTTACGAAACAACTGAATTTTTGTAATGTGGCAGAAAATACATGTATTGAGTTAATGAATTTGCCATAAAATATGAACATCTTCATGAGAAAGCATTTTTTTTTTTAAAAACCAACTCTCTTGACTTACCGCATTTGACACCTATAGATGTTCCTAAAGCTTCAAACTGTTCAGAAATCTGGAATGCCAGTTCCCGGGTCGGAGTAAGAATCAGGGCAAATAATCTCTGTGGATTCTCCAATAAAGCCTGTAGGATGGGTAATGCAAATGCTCCGGTTTTCCCAGAACCAGTCTCTGCTAGACCAATAATGTCGCTCCCTGAAATATAAAAATTCATCAGTTGATTTGACTGATTGATTGGGGTTTTATGTCGTACTTGCAGTTATTTCACTCACATGGGAGCATGGCCACCCAATGTGGTTAAGTGGTTATACCACTTGGTATAAGAAGGCGGTATAATTCAATAGACAAAAATTAATTTTCCCCCTTAGTTTGATTGGGATTTAAGGCAGTACTTATGCTTCCCCCTCAGTATGAGTATGACTGAGATATACTGCCAATGGGTTAAGAGAATCTAGTAGTATGTTTGATTGGTGTTTAACGTCATACTCAAGGGTATTTCACTTATATAATGATGGATTGTCCACTTCTTATTCTGCCCTAATTAAATACAGTTTAAAAAACAGATGGGAACTTTGTCAAAGCAACTCCCTCATATACACCGAGGTCGACAAAGGGAGTAGACTCGAACCCGTAAGCAGTTCAACAAACGAGGACCAGTAAGACTCTACGCTAACCACTGTCAGGAACCTTGAAGAGAATAAATGAGCCGTGTAAACACTGCAGCACTCAAAGTTAAAACTGTACCTGTCAGAGCCACTGGTATTGACTCCTGCTGTATCTTTGTTGGATTTTTCCATTTCAACTGGTGACATGCTTCGCAGAGTACATCCACAATACCCTGTATAACAAAACACAAAATAACTTCAAATCACATATATCATATATTAACTACATCATTACATAGTCAGTAATCTCAATTAAATAAATAATGTATCATTGTTCTTTCAGGCTTCACTTACACTTAATATATTTATTTTAATACATTATAGGAGACACAAAAAATAGCCGTTAGTAAAACAAGCTGAGTAGCTAGCAGGTCCACCAGTAGAGGCTTTTTTTGAAAAGATATGCTCATAATCCCAGTCAAATCACCTTTTCCTACTTTTGTTTAAGAACTATTTT
>JAQQZZ010158019.1:0-26192 GCA_030265115.1 Mopalia vespertina | reverse complement strand
CTATTTTCGTGATTGTTAAAAATGAAATAGGAAAAACGGACGGTACGTAAGTGAGCGAAAGAGTTGTGCTGATTATGTACCATAAATTAAATGTGTAATATATGTAATCATTCTACACGCATTTTGTCTCATGTGCTAAACTTTAAAGCT
This sequence comes from Mopalia vespertina, assembly GCA_030265115.1. Lineage (NCBI taxonomy): Eukaryota > Metazoa > Mollusca > Polyplacophora > Chitonida > Mopaliidae > Mopalia > Mopalia vespertina. Next base: position 26,042 of record JAQQZZ010158019.1, on the reverse strand, counting down.
AACAACATTCTAAAATACTGAATAGTTGTCGTATGACAGTTTACACATTGCTGCCCGATTTAGACAATATGCTGATGAGAAAACTAGTGCACAAACTCTTGTTTACATAGTGTGTCTGATTCCAAAGCATATTATATTTGAGGGCAGCTCCTACAAATCTTATTGCTTATGGATGTACTATAAACTAAGTGAAGATATGTACCACCCTTGCCACGGTTTCAAGAAGTTCCAGTTTGCTATACACGTGCATGGGGGCTTCGGTGATTTATGTGGTCTGGTCAATGGAAAGGGTGGCTGGGGTAATGGATTGTGACTTTAATAGAATATACAAGTAACTGTACGGCGTTTTCAATACACTACATATTTCATTCGTTATCGAGAATATAAAGCACTTATTGATGTTGAAATGCTATTTCAAACATATAAATTAAATACCGAGCGAGCTGTCATGTTAAAAACAATTTAACGCATAGTATGTTTGTTGGAACTTATTTACCTGTGACACTCAAAGCACCCGACGTTAACTAGATATATTTATCATATATAGATGGGCGAAATAGATGATATGTATATAATACAACAGATAGGGGAAAACTCTTCGTACAATGAACCTTTACATATAAAGATGGCTGCTCACCTCCTATAAACCATCAGCACGTGATATTCTGGCTCTTGAAAGACTGCAGCGCCGAGCATTAAGATTAGTTATAAACAGCAAATCCAGTTTATGAGATGTATTTTAAACTTTATTGGCTACCTTTAAATAATCAATCTAAGTTGAACACTCTTTTATTGTTTGCACGGTATGGCATCAAACTATCAGGCAAACACAGTAAGACAACATGTTAATGAGAGACGCTTGATGCGATAATCTGACCAAACAGTATTAAGTGTACCACGGACCAGAACAGAACTTTTTCAAGAAATCTTTTCAAGTTAACGGCCCAATTTTTATGTAAACAACACTTCATTAACATTTACAACGATGATACGGTATTTTAGTCAAGATTTTGCTATTATAAACATAGATACATTTATTCTTATAGTAAATAGCGGATTTTTAATACTAAGGTCTTTATATTAATGTATATATTCTATAATTATGTATAAAATGTACTTTTATATGATTGTTTCAATTGATGTATATCGTTATACTGCTCGACATTCTTGAAAATAGGTAATCACATACAGTAGCTATCGAACCATTTTCGTAAATAAAGATCATCTATACATCTACTGATAAAAAAAGGTCTGTTCATTCTCTAGAATTACTGAAATATGTCTGGCGTTAATAAAATAAAGTGTCAATGAAATAATTTTTAGAATAATTCTGTAAATAACATGAGTAAACCAGTACATATACTATCTCCTGTGTTAAAATATCAGGTCGCTGGCTGTGAATAATTCAACTCCTATATCACGACAAAGTTTTTGCTGTAAACACGTTTACTTTATTTCATTATTTTGTTGCAATGCGCCTTTATACAACCCTGGTTTGTGTTCTCGTTTATACCAGATGCCTACCAGAAACCTGGTGCTTATAACACATCAAAAATCAGGTACATGAGAATACGTGGGTGTTATTATATGATTATAAAGTTCAGAATGACGTACAAACTATTTCGATAGGGTTATATTACATTTTTATGAGAAACGTCTGTCATTTCCTAATGGTATTGCTTGGTTGAGTGATCATTAACGCCGTGTTCAAGGGTAAATCATTTATATCACGACGGTGCCAGGGTTAGATACACGTCGCTTTTGACAACCGAATACCAATTGTCGAAAACCTCAGAAAACTCAATTGGACCATGAAAAAACTCAGTTTGGCAACTTTATGGTGGTAAAAACTGAATTGCCAACGTGAAAACTCAATTCACTGTCTGGAATAATCGAAATACTGAATTCGTTGAAAGAATACCTGGCCAAAATACGTGAAGAAATGAATGTTTAGAAAAAAGGATGTTGTTCGAATTGACCTTCGTAATGCATTAGAATTACTGTGCAAGCGAATGCAGTTTTGTCAGTAGAAACTCTAACACTTGGCGTACGCTCATTGTACAAAACCTCGCCCGACTTGGATAATTATAACCAATCATAGCACAGTATTGATTTGCAGAGGCATTTTTTTACCCCCTATCACGTAGTCTGTTTGACTATGCAGAGTTGTCGTTTGTAGCTCTCCCGAACCAAACCATGACGTCAATCCCGCCTGTTAAATAAACTAATTAACGGCTATGCTTACTCGAATGCAAGTGCAATACACATGTTTGTCTATGAAAACATGCAATACAAATGATAAATTCAGGTCGAAAAACAGTTGCCTTTGCCTTTAAGGTAATAGCATTATGCTTGATTGCTTGATTGACACCGTTTCCTTAATTTTTGCGGGTGTAGTCCAACAGTGAATAGTCACACACAACTATAAAATGTTCAGTGTTCCAAATATAAGGGGGCCCGCGGCCGTGGCTTAGTGGTAGCGTGTGCGATTACTGCTTCGATGTACCGTTCACAGGATCGAGTCCGCCTGTCGACCATCTCGTATATGAGCGAGTCACAGGTTGTGGTTTTTACGAGGTTTCCTCCCGGTTTTAGGTGCAGTGTGAAGTGGACAATCCGTCGTCATATAAGTGAAATACCATTGAGTACAAGCCAAAAAGAAGGTATTCATGTTTTAAATATGACGATTCTGGAATCTTTTATATTTTGAATTTTATTTGCACAATACAAAAAATTGCAAATTACAATTTTACAAGTAAAAAGTTCATATGTGCTATACTAGGCTATGTTTACTGGAGCCTACCTGGGGAACCGTTCAATATTTTCAATTTAAATTTTACGTGTAATTTAATCGTGTACTAAGGATCACCGTACCAAATGGTACCACAAGTCCATTAACCAGAAGTGACGTGTGCAACTCTGTATTCAGTAGTGTAGACGGCATCGCTTCCCTCGCCAATGTTATAAGAGGTAGTGTAGGTCAGTTCAGTTGTGTATATTTTGACTAACATACAAGTCTGGATTGTCATGAGCACTGGCATGATTCTACATGCCATATCTTTTCACAAGGTAGAGCCATGTCAAATCAACTGGGCGAGCAAGTGTTCCATTCAATTGGCTAAGTTTGAAACCAAAATAACTAAATACAGGTACGATATGCTCATGTGTATACCTGTATATATGTTATATGTGAGACCTTTACCTTGGACTGTGCAAGTTCACTCAATGTGTAACCCTGGGCTTGGATATAATTTAAACCCCCTGTTGTGGGAATTTGAGGGGGGCGATGGAGGGGTGACACAATAGGCATATATATTCGCCCACCGACCCTCCCGATATTAAGTCGAATATTAAATTATTGTGTTGTCATTAACGTTGTGTTATGGTGAAAGTAATATTATTTATTGCTCGCTCAATTTGTCCTTTTTTGTCATAGGGGCGGGCTTTCCGTCTGTGGGTCCTGACTAGGCAAAAAAAAAACCAGCCATTATCATTGTTCCTTGTATATACATTGTACTTGTGTAAATTAATGCTTTATTGTGAATACACAATGAATTCAATTGTTATATTTATTTTTGGCAACTTTAGATATTGATCATCGATATCATAAACCTAAATGTATTTTTATAGTAATATTTAGATATTACCATGTTTTATGATTTTGTATGACAACTTGAATTCCTTTTGATGGTCAACATCGACATCGTCAAGCATTAAAGCGACATTAATTCTATCTCGCGTTGTTTGTCGTTCTTGTAATTCTGAAATTAACTCCCCGATAGTTGGCCAGTCTGCCACAAGAGGTGTGGCAAGTAGTTGAATAGGTCGGTTTTTATACATAATGTCGTGCACAATACTGTTATGGGCGATGCACACATCTAATAAAGGCGACTTCTGGTGCTACCCGTTTATGTTTTCTATTTCTATATATTGTAGTCATACAGGTCAACCTTTTTCCGAAGCATAATAAATTCTTATTAAAACATTACTCACATGATTTAGTAGCCTATTGAAGCGTTGGTGTATTATCGTAGTATGTCTGTTGTAGTATGAGCTATGAAATATCGGTTTCCTTCTGCACTTTTTGCACCTTCTTCAAACGTTAATCTTCTTGGTTCAAGAAATCACAAAGCTAAGTTTGTTGTTTTTATCGTATCGATAAATGTACTTACATGCTTAGTTCAAGCATCATTTTACCATCACGTCTTTGAAAGGGTAGTTTTGTACATCGAAGTAATCTGCTCTCAGAGCATAGCATTTCAGTTCATGTTTTCATAGATTTTCAAATTGTTAACTGATTGATATATATTACTGTTGACAAATATTAATTGCCTTGCATTATTGACCCAGTCAAGTAAATATGAAGAACATCCAATAGATTCTACTGCAAATGATTATAAAGGAAAAGATGACGAATCAGTACAACATGATGATGTTACCTCTTATGATGTAGGACATTATGACTGTAACCAAGAAGATACATCCCCTTTATTGAAACTACTGAATTATCATACTATAGAAATGCAAGGAGACATAGTGAAATGTGGAGTTGTGCTGTGGATGGGACTGTAGAGATATTTTGCAATCTCTATTCACGCCCAGGCATGAGAGCAAAATTTTATTCTTCCTCAGATAAATTGATAGTGGACTTGAATAAAATTGCCAGGTACAGGGAATAAAATGCACGAGATCAGCCCCCTCAAGAATTTCTAAATAAATTCTGGGATGACTTATTGATTAGTACCCTGACACTGGTCTTCCAAGAGGTACAGTCGAGACAAAGCTTGATGATGTTTTCAATCACTTTGTGGGGTTGTTTGGTAGTATTAAGTGGCTCATATACATCAGAGTGTAGTGTTTGTCAAAGAGTTTCCAATGATGTTTCATACGTCTTGGAAGAAGTTCTTTGTATTCTGGATGGATTGTCGGTTCAATCGGCTAAATGTGACCTTGAATTGATCATAAAAAACAGTAATGGAGACAGTTAGAATGGATGCCAGGCATAGTAGACGTTGCTGCCAACTCACCAATGCAGAGGTTAGAGTAAACAGGAGACAGTTTTCTCTATCTTAACATGCGGATACAGTTTAAAAAATATCCGATCTGTTGATACTTCAGCTAGATGTCAGATCAACTTAAATTAAGTCATTCAACTGCTACAAGATCCCTCTCCAGCTGCCCAAAACATTGCATTATGGCAATGAGAGCTTCGATGTACCATCACACCACTGCAATTGTGCGCTATGGCTGTTCATATTTAAATGACCTAGATCCTGATGGGCTTGTACATCCTCAAGAATCTTTCGCTGCTGCAGCCACTAAACGTGACTATGACAGATCCGTTCACTTTGACCCGTCTAAATTTTGCTGTTTATGTTGCTCTTTATGTGAAAAAAATGATGTGCCCAATTGGGCAAATAGATAGCACGAGCAGCAAAAGTATGCCATCAGTATACGAGAAGGCAAGTACCACAGAGATAATTCCACAATATACCTCAACGGGCAATCAACTATTATGGACGTAGCATCAAGTGCCATGGGCAAGTCTGCAGAATCCTTTTGTGAAAATCCAGATTTCAGATTATTTGACCTTTCATATTGGCAAAAACAATATACTTGGCTGTTCCAGAATGTTAGTGAAGGCGGGTTTAAGTGTAAGGACTGTGAGATCTTTCCATTCCAAGTAAAGGATATTCAGCTAATAGGTGGATAACTGAGCCAGTAAAAACACTCGGTGACCATGCGACCCGAACTGTGAAAACACATGAAGCATCAGCAATATACCAACATGCTGCTAAGATAAAAAGAGATGCAATGGGATCACGTTTGGACAAAATGTTATTCAAGAAAAACACAGAAAAACTGGACAAAATAAGGCTAAATGCCTTGGAGAAACTTTCAAAGTTGTGGTCTTCATGTCAAAGACGAAATGGGCAGTTAAAAGCGACTTCACAGACTTTGTAAATTTTATTGCAAACGACTTAGAAGAGAATGTTTGGCACACATTTTTAAAAGAAAGTCCTGCAAATGCAACCTATACACGCTCATATAGTGCACAGTGCTATATTGATGCTATCAACACATGTATAGACAGACAGACACAGGACCAGGTTAGCAAAGCTGCAATGTATTCTTTGATTTTAGATGAGACCACAGACGAGGCGAACAGAGAAAACATATCTCGATATTGTAGAGTGGTGAGATGTGGAAAAGTAATCTTCCTGTGCCTTCTACGCATAGAAGACAAGACAGTGTTGACTCAATGTAATACAATAAATCTGGGCCTCAAAGATGCATGTTTGTAGGCATGGATACCACCAATGTCATGTCTGGAGAAAAGGGTGGTCTTCAAGTTTATTTTAAAGGGGCAAACCCACATTGTGTCTGTGTGAAGTGTAATAGTCATCTGCTGGCTCTACCGCTTAATTATATGGAGACAAAACACAAATTAAAAAGTGATGAGCTGGAAAAGCTTTCGGGCACATGGATTTGAGCCCCTGAAAATGGTGACAGCCGTTGTCACTAGATGGTCAAGTATAGGCCCAGCTTGTTCTAGGCATCGCCGCTTCTTTGGGGTGCAATTGGATGCACTAGACCAAATTGTAAACAGGAAGTGTGACAATGGTGTAAAATCAGTTCGAGATGAGGCCTGTCCTCAAGACATGGTATGTGAGTGGACTGCTAGCTGAGGTGAGCCATCTCACTAATAAAGTCCACATATTCTTGCAAGAAAAGACTCTGTCCTTCTCAAAACTTCCACAGTTGACAGCAGAAGGCTAATCTGGAGAGGATGATTAATGCCCCATGTACTGCCACTGTCCAAGTCCATATATTACGGAGACTTGATGGGAATCATCCGGAGGTTTACAACTGCCATCTCAGCCAAGTGGGCCACAAACAACTGCCTTCTCAGTCAAGTGGGCCACAAACAACAACTGCCATCTCAGTCAAGTGGGCCACAGACAACAGATTGCCATCTCAGTCAAGTGGAGCACAGACAACATATTGCCATCTCAGTCAAGTGGAGCACAGACAACAGATTACCATCTCAGTCAAGTGGACCACAGACAACAGATCGCCATCTCAGCCAAATGGGGCACAGACAGCGGATTGCCATCTCAGTCAAGTGGGGCCATCTCATCCAAGTCTGCCACAGACAACAGATTGCCAAAGCCAGGTCTGAGTTTTCGAAGAGTTCTTGCTCACAAACAAAGTCGCGTTCAAATATGTTCCAACATGACATGGAAAAGCTTGACAAGTATATGGAGGAATTTGGAAAACCAATCCTTGGGGATCTAAAAAAAGGAATTTGAGGGTGCTTTGTCAATCAGTGATGAGCTTGTGTGTTTAAGTGAGTATGACCCTCAAAACTTGCCAGAAAGAAGAGGGTTGGTCAGATTACAGTCTCACCATTAACAGTGCAGCAGATTTCTATGGCAAAATGTAGAGGAAAGCAGACAATGCATCTTTTCCAAAAATTTCAATTATGGATATGAAACTGGAACTCCCAGCAGTTTTATTGACTATGTTTTCTTGGAAAACAGAATTCCTGAAAAACAAAACACAACAAAAGACAAAACAGGAAAACCGACAAGCCTTACCAAATAACCAGAAATAAAGTTGGCTTCCGACAAGTAAAGCCAAACTTCCAGAGAAAAACAAAAGAATACAGAAACTAGTAAAACAAATATAAGAAACAACGAAGACTTCGTGGAACCTCGAGGAGACCCAGTTTGACCTCAAGCAATTTTTGACAAAGTGGGAACAAAGCCCTAAAAAATTACGGAACCCCAATTTAAACAAATTGCTTAAACTTGCAGCTTTAGTGCCGGCATCGGTGGCAGAAGTGGAAAGAGGCTGGAGTATCATGAATTTGATCTCCGCGCCTCTTCGTTATCGGCTAACAACAACCAATTTGGAAAAACACATGCAAATTACCCTATTCCCTTGAGAATTAAAATTGAGTGACATCCTAAAGGTTTGGCAAGAAATGTCACGAAAGTCGATTTACCTCAGTCCGCGGAGTATGAGTAATGACATTCAGCACGCCTTTAAGGCCCACAAAATTTCCAAGAACAGAGCGTTTGTAGATTTTTGTATATTTCATCTGTTTACATTTTTCATAAGACAAATACGTCATTCAATAAATGTACATCAATCAATATATTTGCTTTACTGTTATTAGTCTTAGTTTTATTTGACAACACAATGTAGCATTCAAATAAATCAATCACTATTCATAACGATTATATTTAAGTTGATTTTAAAACCTTTAAATGTATTTTGCTTTTAAAAAAGGTTTGAAAATGCGTTTGAGCTATCACATTACTTAATCGCAGACAGATTGGGTGCAGAGTCCATTCAATACACTTTACAGTTGTATAGAACATGAAACAAACACGGTTGTCAAAACACATAAAAGCTCAATCGACAAGTCTACCAAGGGTCGTCAAAATATTCAAAAACTCAATCGGACTACGAAAAAAACTGAGTATGACAAAAATTGAGTTTTCGGTTGTCAAGGTTTTGACTTCTATCTATCCCTGAGTGTTTAAGCAACACGGCAGCTAAAGGTCATAATAATGCTATCTTTTATCTATAAATAAAATGTTTGAAAAATAATGCCCCCCCCCCCCCCCACACACACACACAACTACTGTTCCCATCACTTTCCGAATGTAAATAGCAATGTAAACAGACAAGTAAATCAACGTCCGTGTCAGTCACGCCTGACAGATATAGTGTGCATATTAACAGAAGACACACATAATACGCCTTTTTAAAAAAGGAAACATGATTATGGGATCAGACGCATACCATGTCAAAACAGACTGAGCACACCACAAGTCAATAATGAAACATCTTACACACATAAAATATGCATAGTTAAAGACTGAGCACCTTACACAAATATCATTCAAACACAGACTGAGCACCTTACACAAATACGATTCCAAAACAGACCCTTATACAGTTACCATTCCAAAGCAGACTGAGAACCTTACACAGTTACCATTCGAAAGCAGAGACTGAGTACCTTACACAATTACCATTCCAAAGCAGAGACTGAGAACCTTACACAGTTACCATTCGAAAGCAGAGACTGAGTACCTTACACAATTACAATTCCAAAGGAGAGACTGAGAACCTTATAGTTACCATTCCAAAACAGAGACTGAGAATCTTACACAAATACTAATCCAAAGCAGAGACTGAGAACATTACACAAATACCATGTCTGTAATGACACTGAACACATATACCATGAGCAGATATACCATGGTATATGGTACTAAATGTTTAACATTCCTGTGGGTATAATCGCCATGTTGATGTGTAATATGTATACTATATCATATGTAGAAGAAAGGTTGTATAACCCATTCCTGAATAAAATAAACTGAAACTATAAGACTTAGCACCTTAAACTCATCCATGCATCTATATAAGCCCCTTGAAATGTATACAATGGTAATAGTGTTGGGAGCGAAGAGAAAAATGAATGTCAAGATTATAATGCCAGACATCTTAGTATTATATGTATTGCCTAAAATGTAGTTTTAGTGGTATGATAGAAATACTTACCAAATAATCCATAAGTTGTATATGGTCAATGTTACAAGATCATGAGCGACAAGTGCAGTTTTCGACATCTATTTGTATTGATTCCACAAAATATGGGAAGAATGACTTTCAAATGACAGCTAAAGTCTTAGCCTTCGTCATTTATGACAAAGAGTGTTAGAGTGAAGTACTGTCAAATAAACAGAGTTGAAAGAAGCCTACGGTGAGTCTATTAAATCAACCAGGAGCAAAACAGAGGGATTCCAGGAAGTCAAGTCCGAAATATATTGAAACTGTAAACATCTCAGATGAAATTAATTGAAGTGAGCTTCTACAGACGGACCGCTAGTGGATATTGAATTATCTAGTATTAATACTCCACTTGTTATCCGAGAAACTGTAAATCAGTTATATATTGCATCTCCATGAACCAGCTAGGTAATAGGATTGACCCGATAACATTTAGTACATACTGCGTCGATTTTAATCAGATAAATAATTGAACATTGTATCGGATATATCTTAGAGTTCATCCCCACCACAACTGGAATAAGGAAAAAACAAACAAAAGCTGGCAGTCTTTATGGGCTCAATCGATTCCGGTTCCCTCTGTCTTCTAATTTCAATCTTTCTTTCCAAACGAATTTGACTCTATAATTGGTTTATCGCTCGAGGATTCTGGTAATCTACTCATTTAAAAGTACTTTCCACTGGTACTGTTAATCCAAGCCTATTCCTCTAACTTATAGATGTGGGTATTTTATGACCAGAAAACAACATTATTGGTTTGTATTGAATGTATTTTAGTTTGGAGTACATTGGATGATTGTGTTGCCAACATTCAACACCTTGAACTAAAATCATTGTGTCTAGTTTCTTTTCTGACAACTGTGTGTTAACCTTCAGTCTAACTACATATGGGTTAACACTTTTCCTCAGGTGACCAGCAAAAGACTCAGACAAATGCCCATCATCAAATCGATCAATATACATAAGTTTATCTCCTATAAGGGTTTGTCTAAACGATTTCATCTGAGAACATCTAACTGTGTCTGATATAATTCACGATGTTAGGAGGAAATACTACATCCTTTCGCAAATCCCAAAAGGTATATGGAAAGTTTGCTATCAATGGAGTGTGCTTTGTTGATCACAATGTGGCATTCATATCAATTTACATTCCTGGCCGAGAAGGTGACTTATTCAATACCTGAAGTGTATCAACAGATTCCACTTCGATTATCTCAGTTGTTTTCTAGTTTTTTAACCTGTTTGTGGAAATAAATTACAATCAACAGTATTTGCAAACAACACTTAGTATAATTAAAATGAAATGATTAAGTCTAGAATTAATGTACATTGAATAAAACTATGTATTGAATTATTTTAATTTGCAGTTGGTTACTAAATAAAAGCTATTCGCGTCACAAAAAAGCAGGATGTATGTATATACTAAATAGCCGATTAAACCCATTTAAATTAGCTGACATCATTTTTTGGACTATGAGTCTAATCCTCAATCCATATATTTATTACTAAACGAAGATAAATGATTTCATCATATGTGTTGGCGACACATAAGCTTTATGACTGTGCAGATGAAATCTGCTTAATCAGTCATTATTAGGGTCTTCATTACACATGCTTGTAAAGGCCTGTGGTTGTCTTCATAGAGCGATCGATCCCACAACCTACAATCCTTATTGAAACCGAGTTTTAACGAACAGTCCATTAGACCGTGAAGCTGCTCTCAACTGGGTAACGTATACTTGTGAGAATCTTGTGTGATTACAAAATCCTTCATGTTGTCCTCGGTTATTCTATTTGCAACACGTTTTACCGCATTATCTAGTTAGTCAATTTGTTCGTAAATATCGAACTCTTTAAGCCTGTGTTAAAAACACTTGTGATTTTACCAAGTACCGATATTCAGTGCACTTTTCACATACTAGCCCCCTTAACTTCCCGCATTTGATATCTGTCAACAAAGCTGATTCGCTTATGGCTTGTTTTCAAAGGCTCTCTAAGCTAGTTCTGTGGACCAAATAAACATTACATTTATGTTATAAAAAAACCCAACTTTACGCTACTCATGTTGGATGAATGGAAGCAGCTGTAGCATGATGTGCCGATTCTGCCCGCAGTAGAAAACGATGTTTTATTGCTTCGTCTAACATCGCCCCTAGCAAATGATTCGTAAAGGCACAGTACGATAAAAGTCATAGAAAGGTAACTAATATACCAACATTTTTTTTTTTTCCACGTAAATACATTATGTTATATCTGTTCCTATATTTAGACGCTGCCATATTGTATTATGATACTTGTCAGTGAACATTTCAACAGTTGTCCATGTAGTCATACGAACAGTTATTTTCGATTTTCTCATGGAGCACAAAGTTGCTTCAAAGTGTTGACATCTGCGAATAAAAGGTATAAATTCAAATAAAAAGCGGCATAGGAAATCTGTTCTATTTCAATGCAACAATAAAAAATATATGTTATCGAGGTAATGTGAGTTTGCTAAATAGAGATTATTAATTAAAGTAGAAACAGGACGACGATTTGTAAATATATTTGTGAATGCTGCTCAGAGCTATGTCATGATGACGAATCTGGTTTAACTGCTTGTATAAGCAAGAAGAAAATAACCAATATCCGGCATGTGTTTGTTTTCGGTATCATGCATGTCCATTTTTTTATGTGTTTAAATTGATTGTTTGATTGGAGTTTAATGACGTACTTAAGGTTATTTCACTCACATGACGGCGTGCCAGCCCAATCGGCGAAGGAAACATATCCGACCCCACAGGTAACAGACAAAAATCACAGGACAAATACAGGACTTCACAAACATCTCGGCTTCCTGTCCCTCTTTAGCTCTGAAATCACCTGGGCAAAAGGAAGCTCCCTCTAGCCACCCGCGTGTTTAAATTAAGGGGAAGCCAGTCAATACCATGACCAGAGGTACCGACGAGTTTATTGGAAGTTCGTACTGTCATTTAATTTTATATTTGTTATTGAATAATGATTGACTTGTCGAACTGTACCAGTTGACAAAACCTGGAAATAAAGCAAATACTGGCAAATTTGATCATTTGAGAAGAGATTGCAAATAAATGATAAGAGGTTTTACTTTGCTGTCACCTGTGTTTTCTATATCTTCATAGCAATAACTTCACGGTAAACCTTTGGTGTCAAATATTTCAAGATGGATGATAGCATCGATGAACACATTTGTTTTTGAGAGCTTTGAAAGGTTTTAGATAATGGTACGATGCGAATGAATAAAAACGAAATATTATTAAATTATAAAACTTTGACAACAAATAGCCACATATCATCATGTATTTTTATATCCTGGTGATTTCCTTGCATTAAAATCTTGGGCATGTTCTTTTTACTTTTTTTTGTATGGCGCTTATAGCTTTGGTCCGATCCTCTGATTGCCCAGTTGTGTAATTTTAAACAGTATGTTGTAATACATTAATCTATAGCTCTGTTGAATATAGTCAAATGGGGCTCAGACGACTCCTAAGGCTTTTTGTCGAGAAATATAAATCATTGAATGTCGCAAATAAAATGCCCCAGCAAACTTAATCGGCAACGAGAATGCTACCTTGCCTGTTTGCTTTTCCTTTTCTAACACATTCGTGACATTCCAGTCCCATTTTCGATCAATTTTATCGACTTTACAGAACAGAAAATACACACCGTCGGTAATATTTTTAAAACACAGCTCAATGTCATCCGCTTACGTCACTCGCGGAAGCTCGTTAATTGGTAGAAAATAGGTTTGTTTATTTCATGTATATTGAGCGTCAAATATGTGTGCCAAATTGCAAAGCAACGTTTACATGCCAATAATTTAAGCAAACACATGTTAAAAAGATTTTGTCACACGTATAAACATGATAAATGTCCAGAGCAATAATATGACCTAATGAAATTATCATGCAGTCAACGTTGACCCGTGGTACAAGGACCAATCACTGATCTGCTTTGGCCACACACAAAACTGTGGGTGCTTAGCCTCGACACATTAAAATAGGACATGATTCCTGACGTTGTTTTCGCCGTCAGACATTATCAAAAACAAAACGCCAGGACCACTCGGATTATGTTGAACCATGGAGGTTAAATGTAACTGGTTGTTGACGCGAGATGATCAGTGTTAGAGTAAAAACAAGTAAAGTTATATAACGCGGCTGATTAAGACGCCTAATCTGGTAGACAACTAATCGCTTTATCACATATCAAATACATTCGAATCAGGTTTAAGGAAAATCCATCTCTAGATGTGTTTCATGGACAGTTAAGCGGAACCCAAAGTACACAGCGATACATATGTAAATGTGGAACATATGTAAACCTTTGTTTTGGATTTCTGTTTCCAACTGGTTCAGAGTTTATGTTTATTTTTGCTGAATGAAAACGAACTATACCAACACGGATTGTGGCCTAAATAACTAACAGATATTGGCCTAATCTTCAAACAAAAGATTTCCCTATATACAACTAATTGTATTGGATATGAGATATTGATACAATATAGCTCTAGTAAAGATCAGAATTACTACCGAATGTCAAACCCACCCTCTTATATCTTTATTTTTTAATGCTCAGCTTTTAAATAGGCCTACCTCATGTTTCCAACAATTGTACATCGACAAGCTTGGAAACTAATCGCATTAGTGTGAATAGAAACAAGATCCCCGATCTTTAACGTGTGGTTATATAAAATTGAGTCATTCTATTAATTAAAGCAGCAAGGACAGGGAGTGTTATTTGATATCTATATATCATGATAATGAACCTCCTGATTTAGATTCAAAGACATGTTAATATATCGCGGACTCAATGTTTCTCTGGTGGTAAACCTGACAATTCTATCCGTTATCACGAAGCCAGTCGCCTTATTTGATTTCACCTGTTTCTCTGCTCAATTGGACCAACATTTCGATTTTTATTTCCAGACGATTCCTAATGTGGATTGCTCATCGGACAGAGTTCCAAAAGATTATCCAACAGTTCTTTCAATCAAATGATTAAAGGGTACCAGTTTCTAGTCTGGTTTATTATCAGAACACATGGTGAATTCCAGGACTGTCACTTCTTGAAAACAGTTCAGTACGTTTGGATGCCAGTGGCAAAATAGAGAATAAGACTTTAAACACAGCAAAGAGACAGAGACTATGACAGCTGATTTTGGTCATAAAGAACAAGATTCCTCTCAAATATAAAAGTTAAAATAACATAAGTTAGGGCTTATCTACAATCACATTTCTGATAGATATACGCCTGGTCAAGGAATCTAGAGCATCTATATATATTTACTAAGCATGTCCTCTAGCCAAGAGGCTCACTTTGGTTACAACTGTATGGTTAACTTGACAAACTCTTTTGTAATAATACTGATGATGCCAATCCAAAAAGGCTACAGATTGAAACTGAAAGGTCGATATTACTTTGACAATTAGTTCTGTAGACCAGTTATATGTTATTCCTTGTGTATGCTAAAACCTTCATCCTTCAGAACCTACACCGTTCTACCCTTTAATTCTATTTTACATTTTTAGTTGGGTACAATGATGTAACAATGAATGAATAGTGTTTGTCTTGCAGGTTGTTTTTAACACCAAGTCCCCTGTCTAAGCACTGATACCATAGTAATCACATTTTTGTATAACTACAGAGTATTGCATTCCCGTCCGTCACCTCAATCAAGCACTGTTCTCAATACAACCATTGTTCTGCCATTCCCCAACTGTTGCAGAGAATCCAATTATTAGGTTACAAAAGAAAGCATTTACATCGCTACAACATACACATAATGGCGCTTAATTTCGCTGTTACGAATCGGTGTGCAAGTAATCTACCCGTAAATTGATTTCATTCCATATTTTTAAGAGCTCAGTGTCTCTTCTCCAACTTATTTTTCGCTGTCCTTCAGATTGTTCTCCTGGGCGATTTTGGAACATTGTGTAACAATTAACTGACACTAACTTCTCGTTTGAGACAGTCGTTTCTGACCAGAATGCTGAAATTCAGCACACATACTGCATAATGTGTTGGTCCCCTTTAGAAATCGATTTTGCTTTTCATATGTGACATTTGTAAAGACTAACTACATGTATAATGTTCCACAGCGTCAACGAAATCTCTTTATTGACCCTCGAATTTCTACGGTGGATACCTGAATAGATGATTGGTGAAGTACATATCCAGTTATATTTGTCCACCTTTACTTTAACTGTTTGCCTTATATTTCATGTGTTTTCTGGATTTTCTGAAAATCTGCCAACAACACTGTCACTATTCATAAAACATACCATATATAAAGTCAATAAATGACAAATAAATGTCTAGTATATAATGATATTTAGACAAGCATATATGTACATACGTCTGTGTTACTCGATATTGTTAGTCATGTCCAATAATCAGATAGCCCTGGTATCTGATACCTGTCAATATTAGAAATCTCGTACAATTTTATACCTCGGCGAAATATTACTGTACTGTACTGTTTTATTCTAATGTCAGATTTACAGAAAGGCGAGCATTTTCAAGAATTCTGCGTCTTCAACAATTCATCCCTCGATACTCAAAATTAAAAGAAGTGATCTTCGCTCTGAAATGACTCCTGCAACTGTTCTTTAACCCATGGAGAGCGGAGTATCTGAAATTGTTTAGTCACACTATGCAAATGCAATAGCCGACGGTTCACGCTATTCAAGGAAAGCAAATTCAGGAGGCTTTGAATAAACCACCGATCCAGGAGATAACTCATTGTTGCCCTGAGGGTGTCTGTCTAGTCCCCTAAGGCAAATGGAACGGGTTCAGAATCAATTTTCATTTTTCATCCTTTCGCTGCTTTTGTAATATTATTATTAGGGGAGGGGGCGAGGGGTTTCGCACAAAAAGACAGAACATCTTCAGTGCTGTCTGACCTGTCGCGTCTTAACTGGATGGATTTGTTTTCGTTGACCTTGCTGTAATTCTATGAATAAAGTTAATGTCTTAAATCGAAAACGTGTGCTACTAAAGATCGTGTCAACGATACTGGCTCATGGCCTATGTATGAGTCCCGCCTTATATGGAGACTGGCTTTCTCTTGTCTGTTCTATCTGTTCTGTCTGTTTTAAGTATATCGTCATTCTGACCGTTGACTTCGAAGGTGATGTATTTCATCCTGTGGGCTTGCGAGCCGCCATATTAAATAACGAAAAAAAAAACAAACAAAAGTTATAAATACTAAGTAGACAGTATGATTGGAACCATACCTTTGTTCTTATCTCATTAAATAACTTTTCGAAGTTATTTCAATGTAACAAATGCAGAATAGTTTATTAGTGGGTTCTAGAACCAACTAACGCGTTATTGCACTGTTATGGGGATTATAACGTTGGGTCTGTGAAAAGGTATATATGAAGAAATGTTTGTATGCCTATGTACTTTAATTATTTAACGCTAATACAAAAACATCTTCATTCCTATAGTTCCATAGTAATGGTATCTATGAAGTAACCAATAATATCGCGGATGTACTATGTTTAACCCGCTCTGATCAAACATTGCCTGTCTTTACTTTTGATCGTTAACCGATTCCCTTTGTTTTTTCTCAAAACACGTACTGTATAAAGAAAATCTGATTATCTTACTTGTAAATGTCACCAACCAGGTGATGAATAGATTGCCTCTTGGAACACTTGGAGACCATACAACACAATTGTTCAAAGTTGCGTTCGTTTAAATTTCTGTCGTGACAGTGTTGTAAGAAGAGGTTAATTTTATATGCAGTTTATATAGTGTAGCCTATTCCAGTTACTCAAGACAATTTAAGAAGGACATGGCGTTGTCCAAAACAAACCGGTAGCTTCATGCGATAAGTACAAAGCTGAACTTCAACTCCCGATGACATGATTTATATTTGTTTATCAATTGGGATATCTCATGAGTAACCAGGGATAGCTTGGAAGGGAGGCCAATGAGTTTTGGAAGATGGGAATGCTGGTTGAAAAATGGATTTCTTACACACCTATCACTTCGAGCTTTTATTCTAAGTATCGTCTCGGGAGGATTTGGGTAATAGCCACTTGGGAATGAGTAAGATGGGATGTTCTTTCTTGTTCCACAAAGTGCACTCGACAACAATAAGTGACTTGCATTTGTCTGAAATAGCATATAAACGGCGTCAGACATCACACAAAGTACAACCAATCATATTAGGTACTGACGTTATATCTTTCCCACCATCACTTAGTTAATCTGTAAATAGATGGGATTTTTGCACCCACTTGAACCCTGCTAGAACAGAGGCCGTCACCCTCGGACATTTAATTGTAACTCTATTGATCGTGTTGTCGCAGAAGGTTTAATAAAGGCAAATAGCAGCATATTTGACCGCACCAAGGATCTGACACTCCGTGCATCAACGACAGGCTTCGTCTGGCTGATGAAGTATCCTCGCATAGTCAAAACCATCAACGTCATCAAGTGAGGATGGAATCTCAACGCAGCCAGTGACTGGTGTGCCGTCTAAGCGACGACCTATCGGTGCGCGCATCCAAATTTCCTCTAGATTTCCCCAACACGTCTCTGTTTATGTCGTGATATGTGGAGGGCGTTATTGCGGCGGGCAGATCAATAGCAAGGTTTGATTGATTAGTCCGCGGCCGACGAACTAGAAGGGATATTAACACGCTGCCAGTAGCTAAAACTTCGAAGCCTAAAGAACCGACATGGGATATGAGAAGAAGTATGATGGAAATCAGGAAAGCAAAAGTTTGATTACAATTTCTTGTGCTACGCTCGCGGATGCCTTTCTTTTAATTAAACAACTATATTTGAAACAGCAAGCAGAACTGAAATTGCTTATCAGTAGAAGATGTCAACATCAAAGCGTTCGTGTTTGAATAACACTTGCGTAAAGAGTTCATTAACTAGAGTTGCAAACTGCCAGAATGTCAACTTCTACTATTTTTACTAGAAACTTGGACATTGTTACCACAACCAGAATGGATCTGAACGGATTTAGTCTTGTGTTTTCTAACAGGACCATTTTTCCAAAGGAACAAAATTTGAATGATGGTTATTTAAACGGAACATCAAACATAACAGGATTTCCGCCTGAAAATGAACCGGTGCCCGCCCTGGGAAAGGAAATCCTTATTCCCTTATATAGTACAATGTTTTTGTTGTCACTGATGGGGAACACATTAGTTATAGTGACTTTGATTCAGAATAAACGAATGAGGACGGTAACTAATGTGTTTTTGATTAATCTGTCCGTGAGTGACTTGCTCTTGGCGTTGTTTTGTATGCCGTTCACGCTTATACCACCGCTAATGAAAAATTTCATCTTCGGCGAAGTGATCTGCATTCTAATTCGATACTTACAAGGTATGTTGTCAAACGTTTACTACACTTTTTGTTCTTTTTCCCATTTGATGTGACGCCATGCTCAAATTCTATAGTTAGCATCAGTTGATTTTTGTGGGTTTCTTTTTTTCTTTTTTCTACATGCAAAGCAAACCACGAACTTTATCAAAAATACACTGCTTCTCTTTAAGTTTTGTCTTGTTAATAAATATAATTAGGAATTCAATAACCAATGATGCGTATAACATGTCTCTTGTCCACATACTATCATTTGACTTTTATCAAAAACAAAATACAGTCCATAAAACTAACGTTACAGTCCAGGACCACTTAATGAATCAGTTGCCAATTCGTTTTTTTTTCTGTCAGACATAATGAGCTAGATTACCTCTTTATCTTGTTGCATAAAATAACAAATTTGGTATTGAAAAAACGACATCAGTACACTCAATTGTGTAATTATGGCAGCGTAGAAATAGTTTTGTATTGACTTCACAATATAACTGTCTGTTACGTTTAGTACCCTACTGGCTCCTAAACGGTAGCGTATGGTTACAAGTGGACAAACATATATTTGTATCTTTCAATTACTTGTTCAAAAGGACATTTAGTAAAACAAAAATAAACATGTTATTGTAATACAGCACAAACTTTCGTGAATATGAATAGAAAGCTACTTTCTATTCACTCGTGACTCGTGAGTGTTGCTTTATGATGCTGCAGATTATTATTATGTTTTTATTTTCAATTTGTGTGGCCTAAATGAGACTATTTCCGTCTTATAGCAATGGTGCCAGTACTAATGGTAGAGGAACGCTAAAAGAGTAAGTCACAAACTATGCAAAATTTCAAAATACGTTTCTATATACCGGACTGAGCAATCAAACAGAGCGGCCCCATCAGATAGTGAATGCGTGATAGTAACGCTCATGTAAAATACTTGCCTATTCAATAATAACTTATTTTTATAAACCAGAGTGGTCGAACGTTTGTTATTTTCATAAATAACAACATAAATTATTGCTTATATTTGACCGATGTTTAAACTCTCAGTTGTCCATAGTTTATTCGAATTTGATTTCACCTATGTACAAGTTATTTGCGTCTATATACCCGATCTAATATACAGGATAATAACAGCCCTGAAATGGCTAATTCAATTAAATGAGTGACCAATAAGCACATGTTGAACAAAACGTTACGGTCTGGGGTAAAACGTTACGTTTCGTTTTGCGCTTTGGGTCAGCGTGACAATTATAGAATTTCATAATATTAAAATGGTTAATACCTTTCAACAATAAAATAAAACGAAACACCCGTAATGTTTCTATTGCGGGTGTTTCATTTTATAAAATATCTTTGAGCCAATAAAAGTTTATAATGGAGGCGAAAGCTGCAGCTGGCAACAACAGTCTTAGCTGGGCAGGATGTCGGAATTCTGCTTATTTAGGCGATATCACCTGGGATCTAATCTACCAACTAACCAGTTATCTTTTGTTTTCATCGGAGGTTGCCAAAAAAAGTGAAGGGATGTATGAAGATGTTTACTGAAGATGTAATTCCCTTAATCTTTCTGCCTGAATACAAAATCAGACGTATAGAAAGATAATGATTTCTCAAATTAGAGAGCATCTCGGATCCAAATCAAAAAGACATTATTAGAAATCCTCAATACTGATTTATGGGGAAAATATGCACATTTCTTCCGGGGTTTTTTTCTGAAAACTATATTGGATTCTTTCCATCTAACATCATATCATTCTGTGATTTATTGAGTATTGTAATTCATGGCAAGTACTCAGCTTCTTTGGATGATCATTTCACTGTTACCCGACAGTATTACGCAAGAAAGATTTTTTTCAAGAAACATTGTGTAAGAATAAAATATGGTCCAGGAAGCACAATACGACCGACGTATTAAAGGTCAACAGATTCATCTCGCAATCTCCGAAACAATCGGTGTACTTCCTGTGCAAATAAATTACAGGATGTTCTTGAAAATACCAGAGTTATAGTGGAGTCGGTTAAAGGGCAGTATATGTATTATCAGTGTGTTCATTAACTTTCCTGACCAGCCCATTATTGACGTTGAAATTAAGAACATATTGAAGGGAATGGGTGTGCACATTAGTTGTGTTATATAACTGAATTACATTCAGTCTCACCTTATTTTATTTTAGAATAGTTCAGTTGTTTATGGACGGAGTGTGGTTGGGGGGATTGTTTTTTCGCTCAACTGCCTCGGATCAGTCCAATAGGCGGGGTCACCCCACTCGATCTAATTCAATCAACAAAAGTAAATTCAATACTTCTGAACCAGCTACCATGTACAGTGCACAACAAAGCGGTTCTACTTCGTCTTTCCAGTGTTCACCCAAGGTATAAGCTGACTTTTCAGGTTACTGCTGATGGCGATATTTTTTTCTTACTAAATCTCAGCTCTTCACTAATTACTTACAATAAATAGTCCTCATATAAGTGAAATACCCCGGAGTATGCAATTCAATTCAATTACAGTATAACAAGTCGGCGTCGGGATGTGGCTTCTCTCAAAGGACAACAAAGCGAAGCAAGTTCCCACCAACCACTAGCCAGAACGCTTCACAACCAATTTGATAATAATTAGCTAAGAGTAGTTATGTAAAGAAAGTATGTCATTAATTACGTGGCCTGCTATAACAGACGTGACCAGATGTCAAATAAATCATCGGAAGGATCAGATAGACTTATCTCTTTTAGCACTTGTCTATTCCAAAAGATAATTGATTGGCCCATTAGTTAGCTGTGTTTATGGTTGTGTAGACAAAGCCGGCTTTTCTCAAGGAAGCAATCAAAAGACAGTGCATATCTTGGCGCCACAAATGCTACATTATTCCTAAGACAAGAGTGTGTTTCAGTTTGATCGGATGAAAAATATTCCTTTTAAAGCATTTTGGCTGTTGTTCCACAGGTCAGGACATTTATGCCCAATGTTTCATCTCCTGATTTTTTTTTTAAGTAACTACACGCGACAGGGATGATGGCATTTGGAAGTGCTTAGCTGCGAAAACTCATTAGGAAAGATAGTTAATTAGGCATGTAGTATATAATGGTCCAGCATCGGACGAACTGCTAATATAAATAATGCAGCATACAACGTAATGATTTATTTTATGTCACTTGACGTTATTTCGTCGAATCAGAACAAAGCAATTTGACATGAGATGTAAGAATGTCATAAAATGACAAACACTTTGCAGATTACCAATACCACCTGACATGTGTTTTCTTTTTAAATAAATGGTACTTCAGTAGACATACGTTAATTAAGGTACATTCATCTACGTCTAATCGTTTATTTGTCTCTTCTTTTATTTCTGTGTTGATGGCTATGATCGACTCTAGTCTAAAATATCATCAGACACACGCACAATGATCAGCAGACATGCGCATACTTACTACAAATAAAACACAAAAAGCATTATTCCCCCTGCTAAGTTTCGCAAAGTAGTTTAAACTTACGACCCCAATAAAAGATACACATCGATACGTGATGATTCAATATTTCGGTTTGTTTTAAAACCATTACACCGAAATATTAAATCACCATGTATCCAGGTGTATCTATTATTGAAGTCGCAAGTTTGCTTTAATTTACTTCACAAGGAAAGCCAAGTTTTCAATCGTCCAAATAACAGGCAAGATGAAGGGAATGTCAAATTGTCGCGTTTGACCTTCAGTAGTCTGTATAACGGAAGTGGAATGTCTCAAGTCAGGGGCGAGGTGAGACTAAACGTTTGCATATAGTTTGTTCGGAACGTCGATGGCAGGAAGCGTATCACCCAGGGAGTCATAGAAGCAAAGATGTAGTGGCCTTGAGAGTACAATGTAGTGACTGTAGTGATGAAAGAATAGGAAATGAAACTGTGGCTGGTCGTCAGAATATAGAGCTCAGGAGACGCGTCTAACCTTTTCACTGTGGTACTAGCGCCCAAGGGTTTGTCACATTCGGTTCTTATGTATGTTATGTTGAAAACATTAACTTTATAAAGTCTTTGCTAAAAGTATACCTACACTAAAACAAGCAAATAGCTATAGGGATAATTTGAGCATTTTTTTATTGGTATTAATCTATGAAAGTTAAATTGTTTTATCTTTAGAAACAAATTGTTCTCAAACACACTGCCACTAAAGAAAATTAACTAAGGTAATGGCATAAACAGTATATTTTTCGCTGTTTTTCCTGTTTAAAGTGAGAGAAAAGCTGACGACATGGTAAGTTAAATGCACCACGTCATTTAATAAGTGACATGATAGATATGAGAAGACTTAAAAATTAACGATGCGTCACATAGCCGTGTCTGTTTTATCACTTGCCTGTTTCAAAAGATAATTAACTGGTATATTAGTTAGCGTCATTGAAGAATGTGCAGACAAAGTCGGGTGTTCTCCAGGAAGCAATCAAAGACAGTCCATATCTCGGCGCCCTGACCATTATTTTCTTGTGCAGTGAGAGTGCTCTTAAGTCTTCGTTGTGGGGAACATCCCGTTTAAATCATTCCCTATCTGAATTTTACATTACTCACCACGTTTCAGCCCAATGTTTCCACTGAAAATTGCTTCACGCTTCAGTTGGGTGATAAATACTACCAAAGACATTTTTATTTAGACTTGTCGCTGTGTCGGTAAAGAAATGGTAATGGTAATGAGCAGTTTGCGAGTCGCCGGGCTATGAAGGGCCACTCAAGGAGCATTACCAATCTCTACAAGCGATTGACCCTTACCTTGATAAAATATGTGGCATCGAGTGGACCAAAACCCATCATATATAGGACAGAGGTCGTTCTTTGAAGATGCCATCAAACACCACCCCTTTCCGTCTTGAATAGCTGCAAACCGACAGTTGATGTAAATGACAGAATATCGGTGAATACACAATGTGTCTGGTAGCGTATCACATCCCTTTGAGGTGATATTAGCTGAGATTGTGAACAGGATACTGGTCATTCTGGCTGACATCAAGCTCTTCCAGCAATAACACACAACCAAGATAAGGGGATTAGCTATGCCTTGGGTCAGAATCATTGCATGAGAAACCAAAAGAACTTTGGAAATAACCTCATTTCAGGGTTACTCTGGCCAATTCAATATTAGATCTTAAATTCTTGACTATTTGTACTAACACTTGTGTTGAGTGTAGTAAACATTCGAGTATGCTAGACTGCTTCGGTCTACTAGCATCCAGCATTAATGACCCTAGTCCACTCCGGAGGCTAGTACAGAACAGTGCTGTTCAAATAACAAAATTTACTGCTTGACGAAGACCAGAAGGTTTTTGTATAACCTGATCCCCTTCGTCGTTGAAAGGAACACTTTTTTGCCAATCAAATCACGCTGTTTTCATGTGTGCAATATCCTCAATGTGTCTTAAAATAGTCTGTGATATCCAAGAATGCACGTTGTCATTGAGTTAGTCTTTTTACAAACAGACTCCTTCTAAATCTGTACAAACTAGATAATTAGGTTTTAGTCCCAGCCCCCCCCCCCCCCCGAATAATATTTCAAAAGGATTAATGACAAAAAATTTACGATTATTTTTTTTTTAACCAATTCGATTGAATAAACCACCGAACAAGTGGATTTTACATGAATTTGTTTAGATTAGATACTTAAAAATACAAGCGTTAATTGGAAATTATACACTGACAGATGAATACATGTCATTGAGGTTGTAAAGTCACGCTATTGGCGTACAAGCTCAAAATGTAGACATTTGCCAATTTAATTTCTGGCCTTCGAAAGAATATTAAAAGTGGAAGGTCTGTCGGCTGCGTGGTCTATGTGTCCGGCATTAAATATTGCGAATCGGTGCCATGATTCTGAGAGTCGTGGGTTTAATTTGTGAGTCAATGAAGACTTGTTGGACAGCATAATCCAAACAAAAATCACAAAGTTCTTTATATCAGGAGAATAAATTTTGAAGAAATATTTGTAAATTCCACGTCAGACTGATTTGCTTTAATATTACCGAAGCTGCATTTTAAAAGTAAATGTTTATGTCCTGTTCAAGAATTCCATTTATGTATGACGTCCACTGGGTTCTTCTGATTGAAACCCGTTAAATATCGTCACTATAAGTTAGTGAATTTGAAGAGGCCATATATTTCGCTAATGGAATAAGAATTTACATGAAACTGCAACTTTCCAAGGAGGTATTTCCTTAATTGGTTTAGTTAAATAATAATAAAGGAGCTTTCTTCTTTTGTTACCTAAGTTGATTTTCTGCCAGACTGAACGGTTACCCTACTGTATAGTAAACATCAAATCAAGTTGTAAATACATTATATACCAATACGCTGACGTTCAGATAGCATGGTCTGAAGCTACCAATTTCGGTCGAGGTTACATCTGCGTGCGTCTCCAAATCTTGACTTTACATTGATATACCATATTGTGGGGGGTCCATTTTATGCTACATGCTTTATCAGGAAAGGGTCAATCACTTATTAGGGCTTCTATAGAAAGCATCTTCACGGTTCAGCGAAGCGAAAACTAATCATTACTATCGTTTCGCTACCAGCACAACCTTAATGTCTCAATGAAAATGTATTTGATACTACGCTTCATCCACCACAAGGGTGGAACAGCCGTTTCTGGAACGTTGAGTGTGAACACAGAGGGAGACAGGCATTTCCTTATCAAATACACAGTATTTTAGCTATTACTGACCATAGTTTAATGACAACAATCATCTTAGTTAACAACAGTATCTAGCAACAGAGCTGTAGGATTCTGTCATAAATGTATGGTGCTCATCTCTGGTTTTTCAATATTCAATAACTGCATTATTTACGCGCTCATAAATAGTACTATGGAAAAGTTCAATTATTCGTTCCCAGTTGATAGAACTGATGTATGTATTATGTATGATAAAAATATACTCAGTCAAAAAAGAAACTACACACTCGTTTGGATGTCGATAAGTTGAACATACAAGAAAAGTGGTTTTAAATAATGATTAAATTCCATTTTGTACCAATTAAGGACGGTGTACCATAAAAATCATGTTCATAATGTAACCAGTTCCACCGGAAATGCTACGGAAATGTAAGAGA
>JAQQZZ010158008.1:0-12200 GCA_030265115.1 Mopalia vespertina | reverse complement strand
ACAAGACGTGCCGAATTTCGTTTGACTGTCCTGAATTGTCAGCATAGCGTGTGGTGAAATATCCCGAAATTTGAATATCCCTGATTAATCCAGGAATTGTTTGTCCGGTTGCTGGAACAACAGCCCCGCAATAAGCCACTGGACCGATGAACCCTGATTTATTCAGGATTGGCAAAAACAGGAAAAAGTCGCGTAATGTCACGGGACCATCTTCTGCTATACAAGGGCAGCAACTCTGGACAATAAATGGTAAGGGTTTAGACTGAATTAGTCTAAATCGTCTGCCATCACGGTTTTATTTAATTATATCCGTTTTACCTAAACGTGCACGCCGATACCATGACTTTGGTTAGAGGCCTCAGGTATAAATCAATATCACCTGGAATTACGGCAAGTGCGCTAATCCTGAAATGTTCAGGATATTTCAGCCCTGAATGCCACATGAACAATTTGGACTTCAACCTGAAACTGAGGGAGAAATTATCGCCTATATAATTCAGGCATATAAACAATCCTGAATTCATTCAGGGGCAATTCTTGAAATTTACTTGTACCTAATTTATTTAAGTAAAGGCCTCTAAGTTCCAGGGATAATCCCTGAATCAGTTTTGGAGGGTAAGGTCAACCAAGCCAGCCCAAAAGGCAGGGGCTGAAAGGCGAGGGCTGGCAATTGATTTAGACTCATTCTCGTAATAAAGGATGATCTTATTTTGTACTCATCTACATACTGTGGGTTAATGTGGAATTGGTACCCCACTGGCAGTCAAGTTAGATAGTCAAGTCAAATTAAACATGTGTTTAAAATTTACTGGACTCAGTTTTTCCAAAAGGTAAGAAAACCATGTACATGTTCACATTCATCATGTAAGTTCAACAATATTTTTTTGCTTAAACACCGAGGGTCCAAATGTCCTCAATGCTTCCTTACCTTAATGTTACGCTGATAAACAACAACATTTGGTTTTTAGATTACTGGGCTAACATTTTCCCAAGACACAAAGAAGATCCTTCATCCTTCTTCCTTCCCTATCCTCCTGCGAACAAGCCAAAAAAGCCTCTTCTGTTGTACATAGTGCCACAATTTTCTTTTTGAGCCGCGTCCCTGTACCTCCGCCAATCGGATCAAGGCGCCAAAATGCTCATTTCAAGTTGTGTCATTTTACCCCAGCCAATCAGATTGGACCTTTCGCACTATTTACAACCAAATTAGCGACTGCCAATACAATGGATGGTAGTCAGTAAACGGAAGTAATACATTGGCTATGCTAATCAATCACAGTTATATAAGGAGAAGATATATTTATTTCCACTAGATCAGGCAATGGAAAATCACTATCATCCGAAGTCCAGTACGAAACACCTTATTGGGTAGTTCAGACGGCATTGTTTCCATCTCCCATGTTATAAAATATAGACTGACGTAGGCTGCGAGCTGTGCGCAGTCGGTTCACAATATCGTTTGCATTGCGTCGTAAAGCGTCGGTAATTTTCGATGACCAACTTGCTTCTCGACTTTTGAAGTATGGGAATACTGTCTTCGGCTTGCTAGAAATCGCACGTTGCAAAACTCATCAAAATATATGACACAGGCGACGGGGCGAATTTATTATGTAACTACTTTAAATCATTTGACTGCATCTCGGCTGCGATACTGATTGGATGCACAGCCTAAGATTTGATGTCGCATGTTTGCCGCATACGATGTGATAAGTCGACGATGGTCTGCGACGAATTGAAAAAAAAAAATTTGATCCCTTGTGACTAGTCGCCAACAGTGTCAAGTCTCGTCGCACGCTTGCCGCACACGCAGCAGTTTCTTGGAGATTTTTAGTTGGCGACGGAGAATTACTCGTGTGAGGCGGATGTTAGTGGGTGTATAATTATCTTTTATTTATTATTTAATGCACTTTCACATGAGGGGGAAAAGTTAGTCCCAAGATTGTTTCAAGTGGGGTTTTATGGTTATTTTTTTATAATATATCAAGTGCAGTTAAACCCTGTTTCCTGTGGATTTAGGCTTTGTCCGCAAGATTTTATCGGTTTCATTTTGTTTTTTTGTATCGTTTAGAAGGAGACCTATAACATCTGTATATATACTGATATAACCCGTTGTTGTTCATGCTCTGTCTCTTTATCACGTATGATAAAAAGGTAGGAAAAACGTTTTTGAAATTATTATTGAAAGCTTCGGCATTCAGCTTAATCAAAAGGAAAATGTCTGTCACCGTAACAAAAAAATATAGATTTTTTTTCTTAAATATAACTAAAAAATAATTTCTATGAATTTGGATGATTGTGGTTTATAAGTTTTTGTCGTGAGACAGAACGGGTTTTTTTTCTGGATACTGGTTAATAGTTAAATACTATTACAATTGGGAGGTCCGTTCTTCATCCATTTTGATTCGTTGTGCAGCCTTAACTACTGCAGCGGGCAAATTTCATTTGTTGACTGTATTGCATTTTGTTCTTGACCAATCAAAACGCTGCAAGCAAGGCGAATCATCTGCGTCGTAGCTGTAAATATGACAACGAGAATGCACCTTGTTTTCCTACGTGTTAATTGTTGGTAATTACATGTCACTCAAACCCATGTAGTCCTAAAGGATCTGTTTGTTTTCAGGAGCACCTGCAAGCTGAGTAGGAAAAGTTCGCTCGAGACTCACAACAACGCAACAGCATTTACTGCAACATGGAAGCTGACGAAATCCTGACAGACTTAGGCCGATGTGGACGTTATCAACAAAAGGTCTTTCTCTTGATGAGTATTGTTTGCATGAGAGGTGCTTTGCATTTGTTCGCCCCTATTTACTTAGGCGCTGACCCCGGGCATCAATGTAAACTACCGAATAATATCTCATTCAATGACGTAATCCCAGAAAACAATTCCCTCAACGACGTCATGCCGAGACCACAATTACAACATTTTGGAGCGTGTCAAGTCTACTCTACTAGTAACTACAGCAACTCTTCACAGTATTGCCCAATGGGATGGACCTACGGCGATGAATTCGAAGAAACAATTTTAACTGAGGTAATTTCATGTAAACTTGCATTATTTCTTGGTGTTGGAATTGAAATTTTAGGGCCGTTCCCGTGATGGATTTCGCGGCCCGTCAATCACATCATTTATTTGTTCATTTAATTTTGTTTAAAAATAATTTGTTTTTAATTTCATTTTCATTTACTTATTTAAACAAAAAATACTGCATTAGAATGAATTACTAATAATTACAATATATAGATAAAATACGTCTTATAATAATAATAGCATATTATTAAAACTTTAAAATAAAAATCTAATCTATTTACAATATATATATACATGTAATTTACAGTTACACATTTGTAAGCTTATTTTTATGTTTAATTTTATTTAAATTGTCTTTTTGCATTTTAAAGTTAACTTTTATTTAGATACCTCTCGCCTCCGTCCTTTGCGCACAGAGCCGTCCAGAAAAAAATCTGCTGATATCTCGGGATAGAAAATTGGTCATTATGTTTGCTTGTTCTTCTTCATCACACGAACAGTTGCTCTTAAGTGAAATCTGCATCGGAGTCAGTAGAAATCAATGGCTGTACCTGTGCTCTTAGTGAGCATAAACGCAGCCTGTAGGTCTTCATACTGTAGTTGGGTGTGGTGTTTCACGTAGATTTCAAGAAATCACGTATCTATCTAATGTTGTCTTCTCTGTATGATGTTATGTTTATGGGTGCCGCCAGTACGAAGCTGTTTTATTTTCCTGTTGAGTATCCGTAAATATATCGTAAATATGTTTAGCATACGTTTGTATAGGACAGTGTGACAGACGGCCCACAAAGAACATGGCATCTCCGATGACACGCTTCATATACGGAGTTGTTATTTTACATTTGTTTATTCGAGCATTTCATGCGACTTAATTTATGTTTTGGGTTTTTTTTAAATATCTTTTGGAATTTCAATTTTTTGAATTGTTTTTTTAAATAATACATTGGTATCCAATATCGTTTAACTTTAAAAGGTGTGTGAAAACGTCCCACACAGAACTTAGTATTTCCGCCACTATAAATGTCATATAGGTTGATTTGGACGTGTCACCCTCTGGGCTAGTGTGACACACGGTCCACACAGAACATGGTATCTCCGGTGCCACACCACCTTTCCGATTGCTAGGTTTTAAATTGTATAATATGTTATAGTATATTGTGATATCCGCTGGCCTTTAAGTAATCAACGATAAGATGGTATACATGTTTCTGTGGCCTCCTTTTGGATTAAGGCTAGCAACCAACGTTAATGGGAGATTTATTTGATTTAAATCGTGTTCAAATAGTATATAATTATTTCTTTAGTATATTTATGGCACTTGTTTTAAATACGATCATTTGTTTCTTGTTCTTACTAACATCCGGTAAAGACTGTGGGGTGTTTTTGATGAGTTTTGCAACATGCGATTTTAAATCAGTTTTCCCAAGGAATAATCGTGTTATTATGGTTGCATCTCGTTCGTTTGCTAATTAAAATGGGCTGTTATTTGTTGTTTTCCCTCCTAAAATGTGATATAACCAGCGCCAGCTGTATTCCCTATCCCAATCGTTCTGCAATTTGTTATGTACGTTCCATGATATTATTGGTTTTATTTCACTTACGCCTAATTCAGATATCAGGTCTGTTTTAGGCCTAGTTAGATTGCATTTAGCGGATTGGCCGACAGCTTCATTTCCTTTTATATTAACATGGGCTGGTACCCACTCTAGAGTTACGGTAATTGTTGTATCGATTTGTTGACGCCTATTATATAGATTCTCTCTTTCGTGAATATCGGGTCTACTACCCGAATCAGAGTTTTCTGTTGACTGTAGCCGGGTTAACAAGTCCGAAAGGATAAGTGTTTGTATTGCAAGATCCATTCCAGGACTTGTATAATAGCTATAAGCCCACTGGCGTACATCCACATAATGTCAAGAAGTTTATATCCTTTGTTAACGCTTAGTTTTGCGATAGCGTATGGGATAACGTATGGGATATTATCTATAGTGATGGTCTATTGGCTCTAGTGTACTTGGTCTTGCAATATACAGGTGTATCTTTCTTCGTGGTTTTGTCTGGGATTGTGGTGTCCACCATCGGCGTAAATAGTTGCCAATGAGGGGTTACCTGTTTACCCGTATCGAAAGCGAGAATAAGATGGATTTGGTGTTTTTGGAAGAGTTGATTGATTTCAATTATCCGAAGGGGGCCGAGTGTTTCAGCCTTTTATGTTCAAGATATTCATTTTCACTTTCTGGACCTAGGACAGACTGACATGGGTGGTTATTACCTTTACCCAGTAAACATTGTGCAATGGTCCGTTATTGGAATTGTTAAGGCTGTTATGGCTTGCCAGAATCGAAATTGTCCCAAATGGGCTCTTTCTGGCCCAATGCAATTGTGACCATGGTTCAGTTATGGTTTCATTCCTATCAGCAATAACATTTGACTGAACCGATCTAGTATCAGCCCATTACCGGCCAGTCTTAAGGAAGCCAGCATTGATTTACCAGATACAACCCGATGCAGGTCCAATTTTGGCCACGGGCATGAAGTTTCTTTTTTTTTGCAAGTCATCTATCTGGCAAACCAGAATCGGGCCAGAATTGGACCATTTAAGCCCGGAATGAACTGAAAACGGGATTATGGAAAATGTGTCGTCCCGCTGCTCTTTCAGTCAAACTGTTGTCAGTCATTTTATTCTGTACATTTTAGCAAGCAAGTTTTCTTATATTTGTCTACATTATGTGTCACAGTATTACATTTTTGTACAAAAGTTTGCTTGTGTGAAAATTATATTTGATTAGTTTGTCATTAGTTAAATTTCCCGATTATTTTTATGTTAATGAAATAACCACAACAACAATTTCATGTCATATTGGACAAAATGGAGAAAAATACAACTGTTTTTTTTTCTGTTTGTATGTTTATCAGAAACTGTTTTGAAAACCCCAAGGCAGAAAAAGATGTAGAGAAAAACCTAATGATTTAGCTATGCCGGTGATAGGCATGGCGGGAGAAAGAAAAGAAATAAGAATAGAAGTTAATTAATAAAAACACACAACCGTGAAAAAATAAATTGTTGGTTTTATATTGAATACTTAGTCTCCCTTCCCAAGTTTGACAATGTTTTTTCGTTATTTTATAAAATATTTAATCCTACAATGCGGTATCTACAACACTAGTGGTTATTTTTTTGGTTCTATATGTACCGAATGTATTGTTATAACTGGCATGTGATTAATATTTAGTTTGTTTAAATCACACAGTATTAACATATGTCGCTGGGTTACAAAGGCAGAAATTGCTGATGTATACTCTACGCCAGAAAGAGTAGTTCATTAAGGATAAAAACTCCTTTACTTATTGATTTTGGACGGGATTTCTAAAGGCCGTTATCAGTTAGAAAATCAACCAAAAACGCTGCTATATTTTAAATAAAGAAGTTGTCACCCAAGAAAAAAGTTAACTCTTTTAAATGTAGGCTAAACATCTGCGCTGCACTGTCGACCTTTGTTTAATTCCGCAGCATATACATTGTCTGGTTTTTAAATAGACGAAATGGTTATTACATGTACATTGTAATCACACGTATACCATTCATATATAAAAAATACACACAGATTTGTAAATAACATGTTGAATAATTAATAGATACAACCACCATTGGTCCACTGTTGAAAACACTGCTGGTCCAGAACTGGGCATTGAAAATAATATGGACCATTTATGGACCAGCATTGAGGGATATTCCGGCTGTGGGCCAATATAAGCTGGCCAGTTCGGGCTCAGAAATGGATTGACAACGGCTTCGTCCTGGTGGATACAGGTAGCCATAATCGGACCAGTGTTGCGCCAATGTGTACACCGGTACAGGCTCCAAATCGGCGGCAATAAATGGCCCAATTCTTGTGGCACGATTGACCCGAAATTGGCCCATTACTCAAATGTTATCTGGGTAGATATGGTCTTGTTAATATAATTCATTGAGGGTTCTTCTCCGCAGAAATTGAGTGCTTTCTCGTTGTTTTTTATTTGTAAGCTGCATCAAAAGGTCCCTTTGAGAGCCCTCTTGGCTATTTGAAGACTGCATATTGAACGTTGTGTTTTGCTGGAAGCCATGAAATACCAGCCGAGTCATAATCTATTTTTGACCTGATCAGACATTGGTACAATTTCAATAGATTTGTTTTGTTTGAGCCCCAGTTTGTTCCGGAGACATGTAATAAAGATTTAGATCTTTATTGTATCCTATAACAAGTTGGTCGATGTGTGCTTTCGAAGTCAGTTTGCTGGCACATATCATTCCCAGATATCTTACACTCTTTTAAAAATATATTTTCCGTTTGTTTAGCTCTTTGTTAATATTTGCTTTCATTTTGTTAGAAAAGACTACACCGGTTTTCTTAGCAACGGAGTATTTAAATTCCTATTCGTTAGCCAACTCATTGATTGTATTTAGAGCTTATTGCATGCAATGTGTTAGTTTTTTGTTTATGTGCAAAGAGGGACTGTTTTATCCGGGGTGATTTATAGATAGTGTTTCTGCTATCCCATTTATCAAGATATTTAATAAGAAGGGACTTACCGTACTGCCCTGTGGCGTACCATTGGCCTGACGATAACGTTTTGCCTATTCAAACTTTGAACTTCCTATAGCTCAAACAAGTTGTAATCCAATGCTCGATCCTTTGTCAAGTCAATATTGATTTTCTCGCCATAATATAAGTTTTTGTTTCAGAAATATGTCCCATGGGCTATAACAAGCTTAACTGAGCTTTATTCTCCCCAATGTTTTTGTTATATTGGTGAATAAATCAAATCAAATCAAATCAATTTTAAGGTAGCAATCTAGGAGGCCATTATGACGTGTTTAGAGTGGTGGCATTTTTGATTGTTAGAAATTCATGTGTGTGGTTGTTGTTGCTACTGCTAGATGCAAATGACTCGGCAAGATTGTTAACGATCTCGGCGTTACTTTTATTCGTTTTATTTACTGCAGGGAATGTGCTTCTGGACTTTCTCTGGCATTATTTTTATTAATTTTAACCATTTGTATTGTTATATTGATCAACGGACTAACCAACCAACGAACTAACCAAGTCACAAACCAACCAATCAACCAACCAACCAACCAACCAACCAACCAACCAGCCTACCAGCCAACTAACCAGCCAGCCAACCTACCAACCAACAGCCAACCAACCAACAAACCAACCAATCAGCCAAACCACAAACCAACCAATCAACCAAAAACCAACCAACCCATAAACAAACCAACCAGCCAACCCACAAACCAAGCAAATATCCATCCAACCAACCGACCAACCAAACCAACCAAACCAACCAACCAACCAGCAATCAACCAACCAACCAACCAACCATCCTTCTAGCCAACCAACCAACCAACCAACTGACCGACCAACCAACCAACCACCCAACCAAGCAGTCAATCAACCAACCAACTTGCCAACCAACCAACCAAACAGCCAATCATCCAACCAATTAACCATCCAGCTGACCAATCAACTAAACAGCCATACGACCAACCCACCGACCAAACCAACGAACGAATCATCAGTTAATCAATCAATCACAACCCAGCTTGTTGTTATTTCTCTTCCCAGTGGGACCTGGTCTGTGATAACTCATATCTTCTAGATGTCTCCTCATCAGTTTTTATGTCTGGGATGTTGGCTGGATCAACTATCCTCACCCCTTTAGCCGACAAATTTGGGAGAAAGAAAATTCTTCTGGTGACTCTATGGTTACAAGGAGTCGTTGGAATAGCGACAGCTTTCTCAAATTCCTTTGTGATATTTTCAGTTATGAGATTTGTGATGGGAACTTTGAATCAGGTAAACTCTCAAATTTGTTTAACCCGTTACTAAGGTTACTTGTAGAATAACTAATAATATCTTTCCATCAAGTGAATGGTCGTAACTTTGAAATAAAATGCTTTTTATTTGAATTAACCGCCGTAAATCATAATATTTAACATAATATATATTTTGTATTGCAGAGAAAGACAATTTTGCTTGTTCGAGCTCGGCGAACAGGCCAGTGCCATAGTATATATAAACGCTAAACCACCACGCATCCTTCAGTTACTGATCCTAAATCCCCACGCATCCTTCAGTCACTGGTCCTTAACCCCGACGCATCCTCCTGTCACTAGTCCTAAACCCCCACGCATCCTTCAGTCACTGATCCTAACCCCCACGCAGCCTTCAGTCACTAGTCCTAAACCAACACGCATCTTTCATTCACTGATCCTTAACCCCCACGCATCCTTCAGTCACTGGTCCTAAACCCCCACGCATCCTTCAGTCACTAGTTCTAAACCCCCACGCATCCTTCAGTCACTAGTCCTAAACCATCACGCATCCTTCAGTCACTGATCCTTAACCCCGCGCATCATTCAGTCACTAGTCCTAAACCCACACGCATCTTGCATTCACTGATCCTAAACCCCCACGCATACTTCAGACACAGGTCATCAACCCCCACGCATCCTTCAGACATTGGTCCTTAATCCCCACGCATCCTTCAGTCACTGGTCCTTAACACTCACGCATCCTTCAGCCACTGGTCCTTAATCCCAACGCATCCTTCAGTCACTAGTCCGAAACCCACACGCATCTTTCATTCACTGGTCCTAAACCCCCACGCATCCTTCAGTCACTGGTCCTTAACACTCACGCATCCTTCAGTCACTGGCCCTTAATCCCCACGCATCCTTCAGTCACTGGTCCTTAACGCTCACGCATCCTTCAGTCACTGGTCCTTAACGCTCACGTATCCTTCAGTCACTGGTCCTTAACGCTCACGCATCCTTCAGTCACTGGTCCTTAACACTCACGCATCCTTCAGTCACTGATCCTAAACCCCCACGCTATCTTCCGTCACAGATCTAATTAAAGCAGAACAGATTGATGACCGGAAATCGAGTGAGGTTCTTAATTCTGAAAACGGGACAATAAAATCACAACGGATTCCTTCACAAACAGATTCAGGGATCGATCCATATCCGTTATATGAGAGCAAGAATAAACTGAAATTTATAATAATTTTGAAACAGCAAAGAAATCGCATATTTTTTTCCAAACCTTTAATTTCTCTGAATATTAAGTTGTCACGAAATAAAAAAAAGGTAGTTTAATCTTCCCGCCGATTGGCTTTTTATGCAGTTTTAGCTTTCCCAAATCCAAGTCAGCAGAAATCTCTTTTTTAAAATTAATCGTTTTCAATTCACAGTTACTTTTAAATTCTAGGCGATTGGTTTGGTGGCCTACGTAATTTTGCCGGAAGCTTTTCCCTCGTCAAACAGGACTATACCGTATTTCGGTATGTTTACCTTCTGGAGTGCCGGAGTTATGGTACTTGCATTACTGGGATACTTCATAAGGAATTGGCGATATCTACAAATAGCGATATCACTCCCTATTTTCCTGACTGTTTCCTTTTATTGGTGAGTCTAGGTGTTTATTCGCAGGTATCAGGTTGCGACAACGATTGATTCGCATTAAACAAGGTATATTTGTATATTTTAATTTATTTCCGAATAGCGATATGTGTATATACAGTGACAAGCCTTTTACTTGTATGCGGACACTGTCAGACACTTCTTATCCACTTGAAATGTTCCTTTAGTTGTAAACTATTACGGATAGTTGTTGTCTATCATTACCATCAGGTACTTATGCTGAATAGATAACCTATCTTATTTGTCATCAAATAATTGCCGAATATTTTAGTTGACCTCGTGACCATTTCCCCGTGATAAACTAAACAACCCTGAAATTGGAGCGAGTCCTTGGCATTTTTTCAAACGTATCAAAAAAATTATTTTCACTCATTTATAGGATTCTTCCGGAGTCCATTCCTTGGTTGATTTCAACAAAGAGAACTAAGCAGGCTAAAAAAGTGATAAGACACGCAGCCAAGATGAACAAAATTGATCTTCAAAATGGCAGATTGGCGGACTTTCTGGCTTCCACAAGTCTCCAGGAACAGAGTTTAACAATCTGTGGTGAAGGAACCGAAAAAAAATCGGAAATTGACAATTCAGGGTCTCTCATAGTGGAAAGAAAATTGGTGTCAGAAGTGGGATTTGCACCAAGTGTTGTTTTTAAGGGAAGCAGTTCTGGGGGTATGTGTCCGAATGAAGAAAACGAAACGCTATTATACAATGATACTGCAGCAAAAGAAGACTCACAGGTGGCGAAAGTAGAAAAAAATACATCCTCGTCAAACTGGTTGTCAACTGCGGATGAATTAAAAGTGGTTTTAAACGGAGACATAAATGTGAACTTCAATACCGAGGCTGAATCGTCGCGAGTAAATATTTCGGCTAAACACGTCCGCGAATATGGACTTTTGGACCTTTTCAGAACCAGAAAAATGAGAGTTTATTCAATATTGATCTTCTACCTGTGGTGAGTTTGTAATTTTTAAAGGCCGTCTCTGTTAAAAAACCCGGCTTTAAAAAGGATGACACACATGTGGGCGCCAAGATGAAGACATCAGTATGTCACAGAAAGTTAACATTGATTAAAATAATCATAATGCTTTCCTCCACTAGTAAAATCGGTACCATCCGTATATAAGCAGAATAATTTTCAGTTTGAGTAGACACTGGAATCTATTAGTTTATAAGTTTCTGTGTTGAACATAGACTATGGCTTGGAAGCAGTCGAAGATTAACATAACTAGAGCAGTTGGTAAGACTGCTATGTAAATATAATCATAAGCATAGGTATTGAAGTTGATGATTGATGTATCGAGATCAGTTGAGAAGACGGCCACATGCATATACATTTAGTCACAAACATATTGGTATTGAAGTCAATTATACTCCGTCTACTTAGGTAAAACAATAATTTACACTAATTTCAGGTTTGCCAACAGTTTAGGATATTTCGGGATGACATTCCTAGTCAGTAGTTTACACGGCGATCCTTTTGTGAATTTATTTCTCAGTGGACTTGTGGAGGTACCAGCTTACCTCATTTCCATGTACACCTTAGAACGGTAAGCAAAGAAGTAGTTGTTTAATTGGGCTTTAGATTCGAATTTGAGGCTGTTTCAATGGCAGGGATCCGGCCAATGGGACATTCTAAACGTTATTCGCGGACCTACCTCGAGATTTCATGAGGAGATTCCAGCTCTAAGGTATCACCGAGCCATC
>JAQQZZ010157997.1:0-12201 GCA_030265115.1 Mopalia vespertina | reverse complement strand
CCCCCCCCCCCCCCCCCCCCGCTTGGAGCCCAGGACTATTGAACTAAAATCAATCATCATCAACAAAGACTATTTGATTGTTGAAAGTTCATTTAGCATTTAGCTTTGATTTCATATTCTCTATATCGCTAAGAGTTTAATAATACGAACTACAGCAAAAAAAACTTCGGGTCGAACAGCGCCTCCATGATCTGTACGTCGTGTTGACCATTTATTTAACTGTTATGCATTGGAGTGTCCAATCCGTTGCCACGCAGTTAACAAAATACAGGGCAGATCCTTGTCTCATTTTTAAGAAGTTGATGGTTATTTTGAACTCAATATGTCGCTTTTATTGTAAAATCATCAGGACTGTCAGTGATACATACATGATTCAATATCTTCTGAACTAAATTTATGCCCGAAAAAATATTGTATATATATCAGACATGACATGTCACACGCACTGATCATAAGGAGAGTGGCTCAGCGACCTCTCTACAAACAGTGAGGGGGTTCAAGCCCTTCAGCACCCCCCTCTCCGCACCCACCCACGCCGGCGTCCGCTGCTTATGTATTAACCTGTGTAGGCGTATATTTATTCAATGTATTAAATCAGTTAGAAGCTTTAATACGGAAAACCGCTTGTCAAAACAAAGGCCTGCGTGTAGTTTGTCAGTAAAATCTTCAACAGTTTGTCAGACAAAAAAAAGAAAACCATGCGGATTTCGTAGCCTGATACTGTTTCATACACAATATACTTCAGCAAACGATATGTGAAAAACGCTGTTGTTGTTGCTTTTTCAAAACTTGACAATTCTTTTAATTAGTTTTTTTTTTTAAATTCGTCAGACTTGTTAACCACAATGTTTGAAAGAGTAGAAGGTGAACATAAATAGTGATGGAATACCCTTTTTAATAATGAATAAAATGCATAAAAATGATAAAATAGCTATTTGGCCTAAATTTAGTTTTGTGTAAAATTATTCCACAACTCAATCTGACCAAGAAAAATATCATTCCGAAAAAACTTGAGTTTTCGGTTCTCAAGATTTTGACTTCTATCTATTCTTGACGTGGAAACAAATTTCTACATATGTGAAAAAAAAACAGAAGTGACGAAACGGCTTACCAAAAACGCCTCTACTATCAAGTCAAAGCGCTCTTTACACTTTGTGAGCAGCACAATAAAGAGGGTTTAGCAGTCCAATACACACATCTGTCTGCGTCATATTTGAAAACTTATTTAACAATGCACATTCACCTAGGATCTAAGTAAGCCGAAAAGTATTAATGTTGGATGGGATCTCAGTTATTTCGCAATGCCAAGATCGATGATGTGATTTCACCTATTCCCTTTAGTTTTATCGATTCTTTTTCTTATTGTCAACCGGAACAGACAAAAATGTATTATTATTTAACCCTATTTTAGCACAGTCGCACATCCTATTTTACTTTTTATACTAGTAGGTCTACCTGTATTGCGCGGAAATATAATGCAAAAAACACCGTAGATATTTTCCTTCAGCTGAACGTTGAGTGTCCGACCATGTGTGAATCCTAAGTTTGAGGGCCATGGAACCCTTTTTGTGTCATAATCTAAAAAAACATGCATGCAGTATTAAATCCAAGTCATTGCATATTTGTTTGTTTCATTGGGGTTTAACGTCATACCCAAGGATGTTTTACTTATATGACAACGGATTATCCATTTCAAAAGGTTTTCTTTGCTGAAATACGACGGAGAACTGGGAATCCACATCGAGTTATTAAATTTGGCACATTAGAAACCATTATAGTGCTATCTGGGTCGACAAAGGGCACAGAATCTAGCCCCATATGCGATTTACCCTTAAATCCGCCGGCCAATGGGATAAGCCATGACATACGACAAGAGGCAGAAAAATAATGACGGTAAGCAGTGCTCGAAATCAACTCATAAACAAGATCAAGGGTTTTTTATGTTGACAGTT
Organism: Mopalia vespertina; assembly: GCA_030265115.1. Taxonomy (NCBI): domain Eukaryota; kingdom Metazoa; phylum Mollusca; class Polyplacophora; order Chitonida; family Mopaliidae; genus Mopalia; species Mopalia vespertina. The sequence goes on along the minus strand of JAQQZZ010157997.1, from coordinate 10,249 downwards.
TAAATGACATCCAAGTACAGTCATTGTTCTATTTCTTGGAACCGAAGGATGTTTAAACAGAACTATCAAAGCAAATACACGTGACAGTTGTGCCGCTGAGCTTCCCACTCTATACTACTTATAGCCTAACTTCATTGATAGGCTGAAGTACTCACGAAAACACTTAACACTTTATTTTAATCAATCAAACAAACAAACAAACAAACAAACAACCAACAAACCAATCAATCAATAAATTGATGGATCAATGGATCAATCAAGCTACAAGCAAACAATCCAACAAAGCAATCATTCATTATATGACAGCCAAAATTATAGCAGCAGTATAGAGTGAGCAGCTCGGAGCGCATTTGCTATAACATAATAAGGAAGGATTCTACGTTATCAAGTATTAATTGTTTACTACATAAATAGTAGCCGGGGATCGTTTTGATCATACAAAGACGAAATGTACGCTATTCATTACTAAGTGCGGGTGTCCATAGCATATCATATAACGCGACGACACGACACACGCACTCCAGTGACACCTCACGACGCCACCACGCTCAACCTGTGACGTCACATCAAGGACATCTGCCAGCCACTTTAGCACTCAATAACGCATAGCCTTTTCTTACCTTGTACTAAAGGTATTAACCACTCGTACCTTAGTACTGAATAACGTACATATATTCTTTATATGTAATAAAATACTACTACATAAATAGAAGCCGGGATCAAAACGATCCCCGGATACTATTTATGTAGTAAACAATAAGTACTTGATAACGTAGAACCCTTCCTTATTATGTAATAGCAACACGCGCGGAGCTGCCGACTCTATACTACTTATAGCCTAACTTGACAGTCATGTTATGCCAACAAATGTTATCGGTGTCCTTTCCCTAGAACCAATTTTAAGACATTTTCTAAGCAAAGAAGACAACTCTGGTAAGGACCAATAGATACACGTAAGTTGTTTAAAATTCTGACGTTGTCAGGTGACAAAGTGTTTTGGAACTAAAAGGGCCAGGTAAATATATATATGTAAAAACACAATTGCCTTACACAGTTTGCTTTCAGCTATAGAAACATTGAATATTTAAAGCGTTTATATCGTTGTATTAGATTTGAATATAAAATGTATAGGCCTACGCAATATGGAGGACAGCTGAGGATCCAAAAGTGTTGAACAAACTTCTCGATGAAAAAAAAAATGGAAAGGACCATACATTTTCTTACCAACTTAAAAACTGTAGAAACGGGTTAATATTAATGGCCTTGCTGTGCGTGACGAATTGGTAGGAACAGAGATAACTTTATCAATTCGGGTTCCAAATACAGACAGAGAGCGGCCTGCGTTTCCGTTCACAAATTAACCAATTTCCTCGCAGGATGATTAAAAAAAGAAGATCGAATGTGCTAAATACAAGGACAAATTAGACTTCTACATCTAAAATTGTGGAAAGAAACGTACATTTTCTGATCAACCTAAATGGTTAATATTTATTGTATTGCTGTGCGTGACGGAATGGGAGGAACACACATATACCTTTATCAATTCCAAATACAGGCAGAGAGTGGCCTGCATATCCGTTCCCAAATTAACCAATTTTCTAGCAGTACAGAAGTATAGAATGGGCAACTCGGTTAGCATTTGTTATTACATAATAAGGAAGGGTTTAACGTTATCAAGTACTAATCGTTTATTACATAAATAGCTGCCGGATGGAGTTTTGGCACCCGGCTATTATTTATGTAGTTATATTTTATTATATACAAAGAAGGATTTAACGTTATTATGTGCTAAGGCGCAGCTCTTTAGTACGTGATAAGTAAGGACTATACGGTAATGAGTACTAAAGTGGCTGGCCGGCGTCCGTGACGTCACCGGTTGCACGTGATGGGCTGGTACGGGGTCATCGGAGTGCATGACAAGTGTGTCGTCTTCCCGGGATGATCTCGGACTAATGATGAAGAAAAAGTGTACGTAATCCTTTTTTGTATATAATAAAATATAACTACATAAATAAAACGGCACCCGGCTACTATTTATGTAATAAATGATTAGTACTTGATAACGTTAAACCCTTCCTTATTATGTAATAGCAAATACTAACCGAGATGCTCTCTCTATACTACTCAGTAAGCCTACGACCAAAATAGGAAAGATAAAATGTGCAATATACAATATAAAAGTACAAATTCGGTGTCATAGCGATCGAGATGAGTGAAGAGAGTTCTTCCATGGTACATATACAACTACTGCGATGTGTCTATGTCATATTGGAATCATTGTTACCAAATGTTATCGTAATTTATACAAAGTATTTGAGGTAATATGTGAACAGCCAGTCAAATATAATCTTAATGTGCTGTAAAAGAATCGGATTTAATTATGTGACTTTTAGCAAGCAGAAAAGCATACGCCGTGTCCTCTGAAGTTTTTGTTGATAAACAGTTCAACCGGAAACTGATAGGTGACTTTAATGGCGTCAGGACCACTACATAGTTCTTTGAAAGTCAAATGAATGTTCACAGAGAGCAGACTGTATTGTGTTGAGTGTTGAACCGTATATTATTCGTTATGGAGACCTCATTCAAACTTATAGACATACTGTTGATAATGATAAATTCCAGAATCTTTTATCCTGAGAGGCACTGACGGAAAGAAGTTCGCGCCCTATTGTTGACAGATATCTACCGTGCTTAAATATTCAATTGTCTTCTGTATTCATCATGATAGACAGAATTGGCCTCTTGATCTACTTGCGTCCCTGTAAATTGACCACCAGCAGTCCGAGGTATTCTCCAGAATCCTTTCCTTTTATTCCCAACCGTCTATCCCCCGATCACTGAGAGGTAGATAAAGACGGATCCATATCAGATGACGCCTTTGTATGACTAGGGACATATGACCCTGAACTGCTGAACAATATATAATAATATTGAAATCTTTGACATCGACCAATTTTAAGATTATAGAGTAAGTAAAAGCCAAGAAGATATAAACATTTCTATAAATAAGACAATGTATGCAATTTTTTTTTAGCAAATGACCATTGTAAACAATCAAACAAATGGCAGGAAATCAAATCATTGGATATAAATTACTTATGTCTAAGCCTTTGCCTCCCCCAGTAGTAATGAGTCATAAAACTCAATTTGTGCACTGTAACATAAAATCAGGAACATTTCTGGAAATTCCCTTTCAGAATTTTGTTTTAGCATTGCTTATAAAGGTGTAACAAGATAGTATTAAAAGGAAAATTCCACTTAAAAAAGAGGATGATTCCTTTCAGTACCTAGAACTGAACAATCAGTGATTTCATATGGATAATTTCTGGTTTACTGATGCATCAACTTCTGGTTTATTGATGTATCAACTTCTGGTTTATTCTATGCCATGCAATCAGATAGTAGTGCACACGTACTGCTGCCTAAATGCTGTATTATTTTAGTCACGTTAACAGTAAAACGTAAATTAAACAGTTCGTAACGTAGATGTTACCGATATCTAATTGAACAGTACTTCCTGGTACAGGAAAATACAGAATCAGATAGAAAAGGTATGTGTTTGCTGGTTACATATTTGGTCCTTTCTCATTTATATGGATGACTCTGACGATTTTGATAACAAGTTCTGGTTTTTGATGTATCATGTTCTTGTTTATTGGCGTATCAACTTCTGGTTTATTGATGTATCAACGTCTGGTTAATTGATGTATCAACATCTGGTTTATTCATGTATCAACTTCTTGTTTATTGGTGTATCAACTGCTGGTGTATTGATGTATCTACTTCTGGTTTATTGGTGTATCAGCTTCTTGTTTATTGGTGTATCAACTTCTGGTGTATTGCTGTATCAACTTCTGGTTTATTCAGGACATTGCGTAAGTCATGTTGTTTAAATGTAATACAATTTAAGTTACGTAAACAAAATAAATAATTGAGCCAGTAAGTAACTGGCAGGTATCCAATAATAATTCCTGCTGCAGGTAAATACAGTGCTTGATAGCATAAGTTTGTCTGTTTAGGTGAAATAGTTTATCTTTTCTCATTTATATGGATGAATGTAAGGATTTAGAAACAGGACAATCTGATAGATACCGACTGAAAGAGATATCGCTTCACACCAACGATCGAATCCAAGTCCCGTTAATTTCTTTCTCAATGAAGTAGTTGCGGAAGAATATAGGACCGCTGCATGTTCTTGTACATCTGGAAGCTGTTTTAGGATAAAGAGGGAAAATAAGAAAGTGAATCTCGATTTGTTTTTATCCACGGAGATCCCTTACCTTTTATAATGATAAAATTCTATTTTTTAGCCAATTATTATTACGTCGAAGCAATCGTATTCTCGAGAGAGTTTCTATAGTGGACGAGACTAAGACAACTCTCGTACAAAGCAAAGATGTTACCGGACGAAAGTTGGACATGAACAGCTCGATCGTTACATTACTACACAACAGGTAAAACAAACCAGTAGACTACGGGTGTATACAGCGGGTGGTTGGAGGGTAGCTTCCTGTTGCCCTCGTCCTCTCGGAGCTAAGGGGCAAACTACAAAAGTCTTACTGTCAATGCCAATGGCGTTGGGGTATGTAAACAATAGAAGATATAAAGACATCTATCAAAACGTTTTATTATCAATAAACAGCGTTAACAAATCTCAAATAAAACAAATACAAATACGCCACACTGAAGTTCATAATTGAAGTATATGTTCGCAAAACCATTAACGTACGTTGCATGTTGTTTAGTCACTCACGGTCACCGACTGTGTAACTAGCTGTGGGATACAGTATTGTACATTTGTCTGTTAAATATGGAAAGACAACCAAATCAGTATAATTATGCCGTCTATGTTCATCCATACCTTCAGGAGAAATATGCACGCTTGTTTTAACATTAAATAAATCTTGTGAATATTAATAAATCAATAACATAGCGTCAGGTACATTTCATTATTGACGCAATAAGATATGACAAAGTCAATAACGTATTAGACGCTGGGTAATATTGTTAAACGCTGTGAGAGATGCGGGCAACATAAATGTATTTGTCCTTGAGAATTGATAAACATACACCAGGAAAAGAATTACAGCAATGTCATAAAGTACTTTTCTTGATTGAGGATTTTGTGCAAAATTTATCCGTAAACACAAAGCGATTCACAAAAATGACGATCGACATGAAATTGACGATGTTGTTAGTTTAATTTGGGTTTAACGTCGTACTCTAGGGTATTTCACTTATATGACGACGGATTTACCACATCTTAATATGAGCAGTACCTGGAAGTAGAATCAGCAAGCCGACACGCTGACCACTAAACCGCGTCCGCGGGCCTGGTGAAAAACGGAGAGGGGCGCTTTTCTAAACCAATCAGCGATCTCACCCTGGCCCAGCATTGTCACAGCCGTACCGGGGTGTCCAGTGTCCCGTCTTAATTCTTAGTGAACTGAATTCAAGTGCGCTACTTCGACAAAAACACAAAGTGAATGTAAATTTACATAATTGGACACCGGATTGAATTTATTATTTGAAAATCGCATTTCCCCTTATCATTAAGTTTGTTTAAAAATTAGAGGACATCCATTCCTTAATTCTATAATAATGTAATATAATCCTCGTGGGAAAGCATCTATCCTCTACCACACAATGCAGTAAGTAGTGTTTGTTTTACACCCTGAATTATTGACCGTTGAAAACAATTCATAACTCAAAGTATACTTTCCTGCCTTACTATACTGCCTTAATCTTAAACCAGTGCTGAACAGAATCGTGAAAGCGCCCCAGGAGATTACTGGCCAAACTTATCCACCAACACACAGTACTTTGAACTCCCTCGTTTATTTCTTAGTTTATTTTGTTCATTTGGTTTGTTATGGTTTTTCTTTGTTAACGAACATGCACACCAATTGGTTGACGACTGATGATAAAACGTATATAACCTGATTGAAATAACCGACTTGAAGTATCGTCTTTATGGTGTTGTATACGGGTTTCGTGTCAACGTATTCTCTTACATATTTGTACAGCCATGTAAGCCTTTTATATGCTTTTTATGGCCTAATTTTTTTTTTACGACTCATCGCATATGTCAATAGATATTTGTCAAATATTTACCTAAAGTCTGGTATACTGTTTAAATTTGACGCTTGCATAACAATTTCAATGTTGACTTATGGGACAAATAAGCCTATATCTTCATTTGGCATGCATGTCATGTCCATGATTTAAAACCTAATCAAATGAGAAGGTGTATCATCTGAGAATTACTGGGTGTTGAGATCAACTAGTCTCGTTTCAGAATGGATCATCACATATACAAACTGTGTCTTGTTGGATTCCTGATGCTCAATGTTATTCATGTACACGAGTCTGTGATCACAAATTCAGACCAAGTTGAACAGAGCAACAACGAAAATGGGGTACATGGATGTATCGGGTTACCAGGTCGGGATGGTCGGGATGGCAGAGATGGTATTCAGGGGCCTTATGGACCACCAGGATCGCCAGGAGATTCCGGTTTGTCCGCTGAATAGGAAACAAAATTCAAGAAACTTTTGACATCCGTTGAACAATTAACAAATGTTGTGAGAAATGGTTTAGGTTGTCAACACAAAGGGTCGACAGGACTTAAAAGAGAATCAATTGCAAGAGTTAATGGTTCTTCGCTCGGAGGAGTCACCTACATTCGCTGGGGGAGAAACGTTTGTCCTCAATACGCCAGAAAACTTTATTCGGGATTTGTCGCTGGAGCACATTTTACTCATTCGGGTTCCGGAGCGAACCATCCCTGTTTACCGTCTAATCCACAGTGGAATAGAACTGTTGCTGGCCTTCACGGTGGAGCATATCTCTATGGAACGGAATTCGAACTTTTAGAATCCAATTCTGGATTTCATCGAAGTAATTCTGGGGGGAAACATCATCAAAATCTTGAAGCCCAATGTGTTGTGTGTCAAACACCGGGCAGGCTGAACCAGTTGATGATACCAGCTCGTCTTGAATGTCCTTCCGGGTGGAATCTGGAGTATCTGGGGTTCCTGATGTCTGGACATTATGCTCATAAAAGATCTGAGTGTGTGTGTGTGGACCAAGACCCAGATGTCCACGCAGGAACGTCTGCAAATATGGACGGAAACTTGTTCTATCATGTGGAGGTGTCCTGTGGAGCATTACCATGTCCACCGTATGTGGACGGATACGAGGTGACTTGTGTTGTATGTACTCAGTAAAAACCACTAAACTATTAGAGAGCAACCGGTTGATAAACCCGATGTTGATGTTTACAAGCGGTATGACAAATGCTTGTCCGATATATTTACATGGAAATAATGATAGATCCCTTCAAAGCAATATTGTCTAATAGCAGGCAACCTGCATTATACATGCGTTTTTTGTGCTAAACGTAGTAATTCCAAACTGTGGAAGACATGTGAAGTGTTCAACAATAAGGAATTTTTTGTGTCATTTACATATTACGACATGTCACCCAAAGCAGAGCTCAAGGATTATATCTAAATTGAATATCCCAGCTCTGGGGCTGAATATCAACTTGATAATAGGCGCCAAACCAAACCTTGACATCTGCGCAGAAATCTGTAACCCGGAATTCAATGACAATTTGAACACTCAGTTTCTTTGATTCAACATACTATATATAAGCACACAGTTTGTTAGATTTACCCTAATAATATATGAGTAACATTTGTAGCGATTTTCCATGATGTGAATAAATTTTTTAAAGAATCTACCGTTAATGGTTTACATCAAATATAAATATGGATTTACTTGGCTCTCGTGATATGTAACTTAAATCACCAGACAAACAGTTTTCAATGTGCAGAAAAATTGTGCTCAAGGAAAATATATATCCACCCTAATGATCTTTATTCCCACCCAACAATCACATTGTCTTGTGTATCGCTGGGCTTCTTCTGCCTGATCTCTGTATCCACTAAGAAAGGATAAGCAATAATATTATCACTGTAGTTAATTCTATTATATCTTTAGTTATCAACACTTAGAAATCATTTTTCCTTGTTCTGTTGGTCGAAAATGGAAGCTCAGTAATGCTATGTTCCGGTATCAAATTGTGCTTAAATTAAATTTTGAATTTCATAGATATCATGTACATTCTCATGGGTGAATAAATCAATCAATCAATCAATAGAACTTTATAAAAGCGTTGCCTATGTTCGATTTCCGCTGGAGGCATGCACTGTGGAAACCCAAGTTGAAACAATTCTCCCTTATTGAAGCGCATTAGTTTATTAGGGTTGACAATTGCCACTCTTATAAAATAATGGGGTAACAAATGTAACCTATGTAATAGTAGTATAGAATGCGTATCTCAGGTCGTATTTGCTATTACATAATAAGGAAGGCTTCAACGTTATCATGTATTAATTGTTTATTACATAAATAGAAGAGGGGTGCCGTTTTGAAAACGTTGAAACCTTCCTGATTATGTACTAATTCTAGGACATTAATACCGGTGGGTTATTGAGTACTTATTGGCGAGGTCAGCTGTGTTCGTGGCGACAGCGTGCTGGGTTGGTGCGGAAGGGGGAGTCTCCAAGGGAAGTCTCCAATCTCGGAGTGTCTACCTGTGCCTGTAGGTGTTGTTGTGTGACATAGCAAATTTAAAAAAAATGAGACCGTATTAAAACTATGGGGTGAGGTCTGGTGTTATATTGGTATTTCAAATTTTTGAAAGCCCTCTTTGGTAAGATTTGGATGGCCCTCATAAGCGCCTTTGGAAGTTGAACCTGACTGACTGTCTGCTGAGTGAATCCAAGAGAACCACCAAGTCTGGCGGAATATAAAATGAATGCACACTCAAGAGGTACTCCGCCATAGACGAGAAAACTGTCCCTACCGACCCAGAGAAGAAGGAGGCCGAGTTGATGGCGGTGGACTACATGTACGTTATTCAGTACTACTAATTATTTAGTAATTTTTTAGTAGATGATAACGCACAAATCAACGTTATTATGTATTAATACTGGCCCTGTCGTCAATGTGACGTAAGGGCTGTGGGTTACTGAGTATAAGTACTCTTGTAAATCAAACAATGTCAGTGTTGGCAACGGGACACAAACTGTTTATTTTCTCAATGTTATCAGAAATTCTGAACCTAATAATACCATACTCACAAAGAGGGATAGATAGATGAAGCGAAAATTTCTCATCTAACTTAGTCCTGAGAAGGGTTTTTACTGTATGGGCCCATTCTTCTGAATTTTGTCACATTGGGCGAGGGTTTGACACGACCACTACGTCTTCGAGTTACTTAAGTGAAACTGATATCACCGCCAGTCTTTTCGCCGTGAGAAGTAGGTCGATCGACACTTAACCGGTCTGCTTCATTCACATTGGGTGAACCTGCAATGATTGAAGGCGATGGCTCTGCTACAACACTGTCTTCACGGGTATTCTTAGAATCAATTAATATTTCATTATCGTCGGGTTGCGATTGCAGCGGATATCCAGGTTGCAATCCCATTGAAAGGCTCACAGCTTGATATTCGTTCACACAGATATTTACAGGTGCGCAAACCGATTCTACTAAAATAGGAAGAATAGGACTTGACATGTACAGAACGGAGTGTCTAACTCACTTTTCTCACCGAGTGCAATTTCATCAGCTTCAGCACATGCTCCATGCTTTCCACATTACTCGCATGCAAAAGATCGGCATGCCCTGATTACGTGTCCCTGGATATTGCATTTAAAACAAATATAATTAGGACACTGTTTATATAAATGCTCATCTGAGAAACAAAGAGAACATCCTTTCACTTGTCCATCATGTAAAACACGGAAATATTCTGGGCCCGAGGCCATATCGAATTACATAGCTAAATGCGCTATCGGGACCAAATTTCAATTAATGGTTAAATAATGTTGTTTTATGTGTTTTACATGCTGCTGAATACCGTTGTGATGTGATTTCATAACTTTTAACCTATTTATCAAATGGCACAATTTTAGCACACACCAATTGTCTGTATAAAAGTAAACTACAGTACTAGTTACAAATTACAAATGGTTCTTCACTTTAAGACGTTTATTTATTTTTTTCTGATCCGCTCTTCTATTTCAATGGCCTATACATTGTGATGTAATTTAATTAAGACATTAAATTTAATTCTCAAGTGTAAAAACATACGCCTAGATCAATCTTTTAAATTTGTGAACATAAATAATGCTGCGTCATTTAAATATGATTCAAATTGCAACTTGAATTTTT
>JAQQZZ010157986.1:0-12202 GCA_030265115.1 Mopalia vespertina | reverse complement strand
CAAAAAACAAAAAAATATATATAACAGCTGCAACAACAACACTGGTTATATCAGAGCAGCTCAGAAACACGTCTTCATTCAACGAAAGCCAAGCCAACCCCCCTTGATAGTAGTTACTCTGTTCTGGTTTTGCAAGGTATTTGTATCAAGCATAAAAGCCGCTTTGATTTTAACATAGCTAATTTTAAATACCAAGCCTCAGTTAATTACCTAAGATAAGCTATAGGGACGACAACAGTGTATTTAAAACAGACTATGGAGTCGCAATTAATGAAATCTGCTATGTTCAGTATATCGCTGCTCGTATTTGAGAGAAAGCTGTAGTATTTGCATATACGCAACACAGGTGATATATTGCAAAACAATCGGAATTCGTTTTTTATCTAGAATTAATACTATAGCCAATGTCATTCATTGTGTGTTGCCAGTGACGCATCGGGTAGCTTCCTCCACCCTCGGGCTGGTATGCCTGACAAATTAGTGACAGTGCCTACATTATCCGACAGACCGCAGATCAATTAGATAAATCATGCTGGATCTTTTAGGTTTTGAAGATATTAAACGAACTTGCCTCCTATTAATGCAAAACATGGTCATGATTTTAGCACATAATTCTAGCCTAAGGCATACAGAAACATGATCTGTTTTTACAGCTGTGTGTGATTATCAAACCTGTGATTATCAACATTATGGAATTCAACTCATATCACATTTATGATTGATGTTCTCATTGGAGATCTTTAATCGTGAAACTTCTCTTCATTTAAGCAGGAAAAAACCCAACAGCCATAAGCACTGAATGTTTATGCAGAACGTTTTCAATGGACACCAACTATACAGCAGGGTAAATACCATACAAGAACTAAGATACCCGGTGCGCTATTCTGCTGCAGTTTTAATGACATTTTCACCACCACTAGACCTACCTGCTTTAAACATATCTATCACAATGTTGTTGGCAGGATCTCACTGTGTCCTGATGCTCATTGAGAAGAGAGACAACTCTAAATATATTTTATCTTCACAGGCAATTTGTGCGCATGTCTTGTATGCTGCCATGGTTATGTCCAATGATGCCGAGGGTTTTCTTATCAAATTTGGTTTGCACAACAGACTTACATAATCTTTATGAAAACGACTTAAGAAAAAAACAATAAATAAACAACAACAAACAAACAAAAAGGAACTTTCGCTAATCTTCGCGAGGAAATGCCTCCTCCATCTAACATGTAACTGTTCAGATTCCTACTCCTCCATATTCATTGAAAAAGTTAGAACTATACACCTTAACAACCTACTTAAGAATTCCCTGCCTTATACCAGAAAGTAATTAGGTATTGTATTCTATTGCTATATGATTTGCAAATAATGTCTTCACGTACTCGACTCCATTTTTTATTTGGAATGCGATAAACAATATGTTGTCAATGTGATTAATCCAGACAACTCTCGCAAAAGAACATGACTTTAAAATAATATGACGATGTTTAATAACTTTGAGATTAACGATCACACTGAATGTGGCTTTCTTTTCTTCTGAAACAAATAGGTTAGTGGTGTACCTATGTACAAATATCGAATTGTTCCTCAAAATATTTTCTGACGAAGGAGCATGGTGACGACACAAACATTATTTTTGCACTACAATCATGTCTAAAGTGTGATGAACAATTGTATTTAGTTTGGGTTGTATTAAATATCGAGTTAACAAAAGGTAGTACGGACAAGTAAGCTGGTGCATGGATAGGGCAAGGGGCTGGTTTAATGTTATCCGATTTTTTTGTTAGATTAAATATATAACTTACCTTGGGTTACCGATGATGCACTGAGATTAATGTCCCGTGTTATATAGTCTAAAACTGATGACTTGTTAACATATCTTGTATGGACCTTAATGTCTACCATAATTTATATTTATGACAATATTAATAAGTGAGGCAAAATTATATACATTTATGAGATAGAATACATGTTATAAACTATAGAATATCTTCAAGATAATATGTTTGATATTCTATCATCATTTTCAAAATGTTTGGCTAACATTAATGTGTATTGGCTGTGAGCTTTGTCAAATCATTTGTTCGCGCTGCCATATATAGTATGTTAGACTGTAAGTAAAGCATACCCGTCCGGTTTAAAGACGATGGTGTCCTGCGTGTGATGTATGCGGTAAGCCATCGTCCCGACAAAATCAGCGGTCTCAAATAAAAACTGTATTTTCTTCAATCTTTTACGTAATGTTTAAAACTCTTCACTACACATCCTACATTGTTAGAAATAATGGTTTTGAGGGTTCTTTAGAAAAGATGGAACCATCTGTATGAACCCATAACGGCAAAATTGTTTATTATTTTTTTAAAAAAGATGGAACCATCTATAAGGAACCATTACGACAAAAACGGTTCTTTGATATAATAGGAAAGGGAGAAATATTTGGAAGAGTTACTATGAGGGTTCTATGCAGAGCCATAAAGGGTTCACCAGAGCCATATCTGAAGAACTTTAAAGTATTCCATTAAAGCAATTTTTTCTAAGGGTGTAGTGGCGCGTTTATGTCCGAACCAAGCAAGAGATTGATTAAAGCTTTTCAAAAGTCCTTAAATATCAGTTTTAGTATACAATTTTAAACAAAGTCCGTCATGCAAGATATACCTTCATTCTCGTGCCAGTGTCAGAGTTTGATAAAGATCAGATCTCATGTTAAGTTCAGGATCCAGACTTAATAAAAGTTTTGACATTAAACGGATAGTAAAAAATTATGTACATGTTTATCCTGTTACGTACTGTGCGAGACTGTGATATATAAGTGTATTATATTTGAAGAATGTATATGTCATTGTGCCGTTGAACATTGGCAAAGATTCGATATCCCGAATTGTTCGATGATTTAGAATAATTGACCACCGTTGCTGGAAGCGACTTTAACGTGAAAACAACTTATATTGTGTTGTCCGTTTTCTGGGAGTAGCTGACCTGCCAAAAAAGCAAATTTCCACAGAAATAGACCACAACTTAAACGTAGGGATATTCCGTCTGACGGCTGCCAGTTAGTGGCAGACAATTGATGACTTTCAATCAGACGGGCTCAATGAATATGAATGTCGCCCAGACTAAAACTAATCACTTCCGAATTAATTATTTACAGTCGGGTGTAAATTACTATTAGTACTAAGATGGTCCACGAACCAGATTGATCACTAAATAACACTGGCGACGAGTCAAACAATACAACTATGACGTTAAACACCAATTAATCAAACATGTATGTATGTATCGCTCGATTAGCCCATTAGATTCACTTTAATTCGACCTCCTTCCGAGCCTCAAGACAATAAATAAGTTGTGTCCTTTTCGCTTGTCCCTTTTGATAAATTGTTTGGATATCTCGCTGGTGTGTGTAACTTCGACACTGATGAATTTCACTACGGCAAGGAGACATGGATTTTATTGATAAAAGGAGCCATCGATGGCGTGGATTTCTCACTGTGACAAGGAGACATCAATGGCATAGGTTTCTCACTGTGACAAGGAGACATCAATGGCATAGGTTTCTCACTGTGACAAGGAGACATCAATGGCATAGGTTTATCACTGTGACAAGGAGACATCAATGGCATAGGTTTCTGACTGTGACAAGGAGGCATCAATGGCATAGGTTTCTCACTGTGACAAGGAGACATCAATGTCATGGGCATCATTTGCCACAAATAGACTTCGACAGCATGGATGTCACACAGCGACAGAGAGACATTGATGGCATGGGTTTCACTCTGCGACAAGGAGACATTGATGACATGGGTTTCACATTGCGACAAGGAGACATCGATGACATGGGTTTCATTTTGAGGCAAGACGACTTGGACGGCTTGTGTGTAACCATGCAATCGTGAGACACTGGCAGCATACAATTCACCCTGTGATAGTAGGATATAGGTGGTAAAGACTTGACCTTGTGCTGGTTGAACGCTGGCTCCGCGGCATGGGTTTTCTCTGTTGGAGTGGGACATTGGTCGTTCTAAATATAGTTTTGGGTGCAGTTTTAGGTTAACTATGTTGGGTCATGTATCATATATGTTGAATTATTGCTTGTTTGATAATTTACACGGACTAATAATAGTTTGTCACAAACGACATTTCTACATCCGACCCACCGGACATTCATGTTACCAATTGTGGACGGCCTTCAAACAACAGAAAACTTGATCCAGTCAATTTACCCTTAACATGAAATAAGACAACACCAAATGTGCATTTCACAGAAGAAATCCGTTTTGAGTATTTATGAAATGAACGGTATATGACATTGTACTGCCAATGTAATAGTACCATGAACCGTATGTCCGTCATGTAAGACAAAACGCGAATTCTTAATTCAAGGTTAGGGTTAACACTAAAGCTAACAAAAACCTGTCTATATAACCCTTAAATTGACATCATATATCACATGACGGATGTACCTGGTTTTTAACGGAGTCGCAATTAGTATAGGCAAACACAGCAAGATTTATCCAAGTAAACTATACAATGCGTTAGAATTGAAAGTGAACACTGCATGCAGTTTATAAGATAGAATATATTACCGTTCTTTACTGGTGACTAGTCAGTAAACTAGTGCAGTCCCTAAGGTTAGCATTTGTATCGGTTAAGAAAACAGACAGCCTAGTGTTAGCAGAAACATTATGTAAACACCGTTTTGATGGCCGAGAAGGACCAAACTGCCTTTCTGTTCTTTACAAACTCCACGAAGCGAAGTTGCGATGCGATGAAACGGAGTTGCGATGCGAAGATGCAATGCGAAGAAGCGAAGTTGCGATGCGAAGTTGCGATGTGAAGTTGCGATGCGAAGAAGCGAAGTTGGGATGCGAAGTTGCGATGCGAAGTTACGATGCGAAGTTACGATGCGAAGTGCGAAGTTGCGATGCGATGCAAGAAGTTGAGATGATCTTATACAAATTTTATTTATACATTGTAATTATTAGAAATTTATTCTTACGTAGTATTTTTTTTCTCTTTTTGTTAAAATAAGGAAATAAAAATTAACTTAAAAACGAATTCTGGTAAAAAGTGAAATAAAATAAAAATAAAATAAATGACGATGTTATTGACGGGCCGTGAAATCCATCACAGGAAGCGACTCAAAAACCACAATTTCAGCAACAAACGTAGCGTTAGTCCATATAGACCTCTGAAAATCTCTATGGTTAGTCGAAGACCGTTGCTCGCAGTTATCAGATCGCAATATGCAGTTAGCTGTTTAAAGTATGCAGTCCGCAGTTCGTAGTTTGCTGTTCATAATAGTCAGTAATAATCCAACCCCGAAGAATTAACATTGTATAAACAATCGGTTTTCTTTAAATTTGTTGCCTTTACTATATATTATGAGTATGTTTATTAAATAATGACTGGTCCCATTTGAACAACAAACTGGCAATACCTACTAATCACATTAAATCCAACTTCGCAACACAACTTCGAATCGAAACATCGCTTCATCGCATCGCAACTTCGCTTCTTGGAGTTTGTTAAGCACAGAGAGGCAGTTTGGCCCTTCTCGGCCATCATACACCGTTCATGTCCAGTCCTCTATCAAGGGAGCTGTAAATTTTCAGTCTGCACCAAATGATTGACTGACCGGCGAGTTGAAACCTGTCTGTAGTCTATCTGATTATCAGTGTTGTCGGTTTTGCTACGGAATTACCATTCACTGTCAATAGTATCTGTAGTAAAGGGCATCCGATTGTCGGAAAACATCGTCATCTCTTGTTCGAGTTGTATATGTCTTACAGCATAGTGTATTCCATTGGCCTGTTTCACAAAGTCATATTAAATTATGTAACAGACATGGCAAACCTATTAAATGTTTTCAGCACTGGTCGCCATGGTATTTACGTCTTGCGTGAGCATAGATACGCTACTTGATTGTCTTACTAACCTTTAGAAAAAAGCGAACGCTACCGTGATTCTGCACTTTAGTTTCCAATATATAAAAATTGTAAGACGGTACCTAGACTTAAACCATCTCCTTTTCTTCTTTGAACACTTGTGGGTTAGACCGACCTATAAAACGACCACTCGACGCCCGTTTTCACGTCAAAATCAATAATTTCTCAGCAGAACCGTCCTCGCTTTTGATCGCTATAACACATCTTCCCGCGGTAAGGTCGAGATTTGGCGAGAATTGCTCGGATCTCTCAAAGCATCTCACGTTATCCTCAACCAGATAGATGGTGGCAATTTGTCTCAAAATCTAAATAGCCTCACTTGAAATGCTTGGCATATAATTTAATTTCCAGGGGGGGTACATGTTTGGTGTATTGAACACGCCGGTGAATATTCAACCAACGGGGCAGATTATTTTTAGGCGAGACCATATGGATTCAACATTATTTGTGAACGTTTCGTAGGGCTCTAAGTAATATCTCTATTGACCGTATATAATACATGTCTATAAGATACGTATTCGCATCTAACGTGGGCCAAAGTGGGCCTATGTGAAATGGTCATTATATTGATTAGGCAGTAGGCTTGTGGTGGATACAATTACGTAAAGGACACAACCAAAATCTGTACATTGACAGTCCATAGATGGCCTAACTACTCCTTTCACAGTAACCCCCAATAATTCACCTTAGGGTTGTTGGTGGTCGGGTGTAAATGCACTGCCGATATTTTGATTAGCAAACAACTCATAAAGATAGGAAGTCAGGTCAATCAGAATTTCTACCCAGCACATTATTTTGAAGCTTTTGCAAGTGAAGGCATTTTTACCGAGTCAAAAGTCCGATGTCGTTTCTCACACAGTTGAATCTAATAGGCTTTTATCGCTTGAAACACCCACCACTTATCCGGCCCAAAGGCCGACACAATATATCACCCCAATCACATTATTTGCAATTTTAGAGTAACGACTGACACTGACACAAGAGGAAATGTCAGCCCAATCAACCCATGGTTACGAGACGACCTGTGGTTTATTTGATTTTATAGTCTGATTCATTTTAATAATATGGTTGTGAGCTCGTTCTTTTAAGAAAAAAAATATATTCCCGATTTGTTACACAACGATTTGCTTCTTTTAGAATCCACCGGCTCCGGGCTGTATACTATACGACGCTTGTGGAATGGGATGCTTCTCGTCATAAAATGCTCTAGCATTCTGGTTTCACTGCTTTACCCGAACATATTCTGCCACGTTCGTTTCTGACAGAGAACTTACCCGTTTAGACATCCTCACACAGCGTTGAAGTAGATTTTTTGCACAAACCGACACCGTTCACTCAAAGATTTCACTACACCTACGCGACATGACAACTCAAACCACCTCAGATACCATTAATAACCTACAGAAATCATGAGGTACTGACTAGCAAGAGTAAGACAGTATCCAACGTTCCCTGTCCACACGTGATGCCATTTACTCTGTACAAGCTGCAAATAAGACACATATAGTTATCAGTGATTGATTTGGCATGATAATTATTCCTCATGGAAAACTTTCCTTCTGCCTTTAGACTGATATGATAACAAAATGATTTATACATTTTCATTGTAGAATGATTTAAATAACAACGTTAAAGTAGACGTTTGATCAAACATAGAAAAACATGCGACATAATCTCTTCCGGGTAAATGGAACCATTAGGGTCTGATACAATATTTGAGGTTATTTCACTCATATGAACAATGGATGAAGGAAGTCACCCCTCGATGCCACTAACGACAAATAAAGACCAGATATATAAGCACAAGACTCAAACAAGGACACAGCAGCATGATGGAATCCTGCTATCCCTTAATTCCGAAAGCACCAGGCCATCAAAAAACTTCCATGTCACCACGTGGCAGATAAAGAAACAAACTAGTATGGATTAATTGGTGTTTTACGCCGTGCTTAAGGGTATTTCACTTATATGACGGCAGCGTATTCCAACAATAATTGACACTAGCACAAACAAGTTCACAACTATTCAACTTGACTTAGACGCAAATCCTACACAGTTTAGACCTGTATATTTTATACTTTTTGATGACAAATTATATGTATTTGAGTACTTGTTAAAAGGAAATTGTGATGTACACGCCCCTTTTAAAACAAACCGTATTAAACCCCAAAACCCTGCGCTCAATGTAACAGAGGCGCGAAGGGCTATAATGAAAAAAGCGCAACTGAGAAATAGACATAAAAAGTTTTCAAATGCACAAAATTGGGAGAATTACAGGTGGGCAAGAAATATAGTAACTAAGTTATGTTGCAAATCGACGGGAAAAATACTTCTTAGACAACTCGTCTAAAACAAACAAGGAAACAAAATCAACGTTCTGGCTATTAGTTAAGCCTTTCGCCAGTAACAAAGGTCAGTTCAATGACGAAACTATATCCATGATGAATGATGGTAAACTGTTAACTGATCACAATATCGTAGCAAATGAAATGAACAATTTCTACGTAGATTCAGTTACAGAAAGCAAGGATAATAGCATAATAGATTCTAATAACACACATGACTCAACGCATCACGAAAGCGTTGAGAAAATTAGTGAGAAAAACTTCGGTAATTTCTATTTCCAACAGGTGTAAATTCTTGATGTACTTTCGGTCATTTCTAATCTCAAAATAAAAACAGCAACTGGCTGTGACAGCATCCCAGCTAAGCTATTGCGTTTAGCTTTTCCAGCTATTGTATTCCCATTGACAACACTTATAAATTATAGTATCACGTCCCACACTTTTCAATCACAATGTCAGTATGCTGAAGTAGGACCAGTCCACAAGAAGGACGACGAATTGGACAAAGAATTGGACAAAAAGAATTATAGACCGATTAGTGTACTTACTAGTTTGTCAAAAGTTTTTGAAAAAAGTATAAATAACGAATTCAAATTTTTTACTGACGACATTTTTGCAGAGAACATCTCCGTAATATCATCAAAACTACAACACCCAACATGTCTTTATAAAGTTATTCAAAGTCTGGAAGATGTCATTAGATGAAGGTTGCGCCGCAGGTTCTGTTGCAATTGATCTGTCCAAGGCATTTGATTGTCTGCTATGCAATTTGCTGTTGTCAAAACAGTCTGCTTACGGTCTCAGTAACGATAGTGTTGCTCTGTTGAGAAACTATCTGTCGAACCGTGCGTAACGGGTTAAAATTGGAAATGCTACGAGTAAATGGCGACATCTGTCGTTAGGCGTGCCTCAAGGATCAATCCTTGGGCCCGTGCTGTATAACGTATTTATAAACGACTTTGTCTATTTCATGGAATCTTCGACATTAATGAATTACGCAGATGATAACACCTTACATCCACCGCTTCGTCTTTGTCGTCCGTTGCAGAAAACTTGATCACAGATGCTAATAATTGTCTGCGATGGTTTGATCATAATCATAGGCCAATCCATCGAAGTTTCAGTTTATTGTTTTCCACAGTAATTGCGCCTCTCATATAAATTTAGATGCTATCAGTATACATAGTCAATCAAATATCAAACTGTTAGGGGTCCTTTTCGACAAAACGTTAACGTTTAAAAGTCATATACCGGATATTTGCAAGAAGGCAAGTAGACAACTGAACGCTCTAAAGCAGCTCTCAAAAATTCTTAATAAGAACTTAAAAATGGCTATTTTTAGAGCTTTTGTTCACTCAAACTTCACATATTGTTGTCTTGTGTGGTACAACTGTAATAAAACGGATGGCAATAAACTTGAAAAACTACATGAACGCGGTCTTCGTCTTGTGTACCCGCTTCATCTATCGACAGCAACTGCTAGTCACAGAAGTTTTTAAGTGTATTCATGGTTTATGTCCAAAGTATATACGAGATATTTTAGCATTAAAGAGACTCCTTGGGCCCGTGCTGTATAACGTATTTATAAACGTCTTTGAAGACATGATCCCTGTAATAGCTTGACCTGATAATCGAATTAAATTCCCGATCTTTGACCCGGTTGTAAATCTTAAAGAGTTCTAGGGAAAAGCCTGTTGTTTTTACGAAGGAAAATTTCGCAGTGCGAAAGTGTACATATTTGTTGGCGAACAGTGTGTGTGTGTCGATATTCTAGCCCGGTCGTGGGGGATATTTAATTGGATGGCTAGATCTTGTGCATTATGTGGATAGAATAGTCACTGATTTGCGGGTAACCATCCATTGTAATAGAACCTGCCAGAAGGAGAACTGAACTGTTTGACCCAATGAAATGGCTGACCATTTTCTGTTTTGTTTTGCTACCTGGTGCACCTTATCAAAGATTTTAACTCGACGATGAAAAACTTTAATATTTGAACAAATACAATTTTTAAACAATCTATAAATATCCCTGATATGCTGTTCAGGGATTATGTATTAATTCTTGTGTATTGCGGATTGTGTATAAATGTATGAAATTGCCCTATGGCGTCGCAACCAAGAAACACAAATCTTCAAACCAGTATATATTCCTTACCATTTGATTTAATCTGTTTACAAATTAAGCAACAATTGGAAAAAATTGTCAAAACGCGAAATATATATAAGCACTCTACGGTTTATGCCTGGGTTAAACCCGCATGTGTATTCATAGCAAGGCTGTACTCTGCTGTACATTTGTCATTTTAGAACGGCTGCACCTGGGTTCATTTTTGCATTTGAGTAATTTGTTAAGCACATTACTGGAAATGTTTTGTTTTATATCCAGGGAAAAGCGAACATACATTGTGTAAGCTAGGTGATCATGTAGAGCGACAGTTTGACTCGATTGCGGTGTTAAGTGTATTTATCATTGAGGTATCGTTAACTAAATTTCAGAACCTATATCTATTCAGTGGAATGCGCGTCTGAATGCGTTAATTGTGAGCAAAGTATTAACGAAAAAAAAAAAAGTTTATATATATTTTACTGCTTTTGGCCATCTGGCCCACTGGCAATACAAATCATGCATGTATCATTAAACAATGATGATGGAGAGGGCATACATATATCAATACAATTGAAAACTACACAGAGTAAAACATTTTGTTTCTCAACTCAAATGATTTGTGTATGTAGGCTGCGAAATTTCGTAATGTCGTGTTTTCCTCATTTAACAATAGAGAAGGAACCTTTCCTCTGTTTGGGTTTTCCCAATAATGGCATGGTATTAATGCTTTTCTTATTTCAGCAGATAGGGAACAAACAACTAATAAATGATACTCATCTTCTAACACATTACATGATATACATTTATGATCATCTACAGGAATTTCCCCGTGGCTTGTGCCACCAACCTACTTCTACTTGCAGTCTACGGGACGAGACCCGTATTCTACTCAGTGCAATTATAAATTTTGAGACAGGTACATTTAGGTACCTTTGAAATCCAAAGACACAGAGAGTTAATTTTGCTCTTGTGGACCCACGCAATTTGTCTTCCCAGTTTTGAACAAACACATCTCGGAATCTTTGTTTTACAAGGGATAGAAACACTCGTACATTTCCAACTCCTTCATATAACCAAGCCTCACCGAGGCCATTGTGACAAAGTTGATCTCTTAGCTTTGTTACCCAGTGGTTTCTGTTTCTACCAACAGAATCATGGTACAGTGCCATGTATACGACTTTAGCAAGTTTTTGGTCGACAGATTGTATTAGTTTTTTTCCAGTGTTTGACAATCTTCAGGATTTTACACGTAAACAAATTTGTTCGGCCAAGCTCACCATAAATAAAATCATTTTGGGTGGACGTTTTGACACCTAACAAAGACTTTGAAAATTGTTATAGAAGCTGTCCTGCTGAATTCTGCATTTCTGTAAACCCATTTGTTTCATTCAAGACTTTGCGTGCTATCTACAAAGCTACTAAAAATCTCAATAAGAATAGCACGGAGCGTCGTGGTAATTAGCAATTAGTGGGTTTCTTAGAATTATTCATGATGTGCAAATCGGTCTCCATTCTCGTAGACCTGGTTTGTTAATTGTCCACATGCCTACCTACATTGTTGCAAGCAATTATTAAAAGACCCTGGATTGTAGGCCTATAACACAAGATGGAGGAAACCACATGACACACCAGAGTTTAAACAAGAACATCGATACTAGAGGCTGATGACAATTGGGCAGTTTTCATGCAACGCATTATTGTATATTTGTTTGCTTTATTGTTTATTGTTTATAATAATTATGCTAAAATATTAAATGTTAAAATTCAAAACTGAGAAATGTGAGGACCTTTAAACATTTTGACTT
>JAQQZZ010157975.1:0-12202 GCA_030265115.1 Mopalia vespertina | reverse complement strand
TTTATTTTGCCCGATTTAGTTCTAGGTTCTGATTAGGCTTTATATCGCCGGGGACGGTGGGGAGTGATTAGCTCTGGGATCTGATTGGCTCAGTATCATGTGGGAAATTAATTTAGAATAAAACTTCTCTTTTTTTGTGTGTCCTTAAGAAAATAATTTCTATTCATAAATGTAACACGGGGGAAATACATTTACCCCCAGATAGTGTCATGGTTATAGCTAGTCCGAGGGGCTCAGACGATAGTTTTTGAGTTATTCTCTGATGGGCAAAAACTAGGTTATAGCCAATCTTTCGACAGCTTTTCTGAAATAAATCGTCTCATTGGCTGGCTAGCACGGGGAAAAACATTTTCTCCGAGTTAACATATTTAAGTAAAGACATTTTTTTTGTATTTGAAGAGGCGTGTTTATTTTTTATTTATTTTACCATGCCCCTTCCATGGTTCCGTATTTTACATTGCGGGCTGGTGCTGCTTATAGTACTTTCTATCAAGCGTAACAGATATATTGGTTATTATTATTACTATTTATTGGTGTCGTCTTTTAAACATATTTCTAAAAATTAATCACAATACCCGGTATAGCAGTAGGATGTCGATTTATTATGGGAATTTTAGGAAGTAATGTGTATACTTATATTTTCCACCGGGTTAAAATGATTGTGAATACCGAATAACGAGACGAGAATGCACCCTGCACAATGAATTTTTTTATATTGTTTCGTTTTTATAACCCACTGTAGAAATACTATTTCTAATAAGACCACTAAATTGATCCTCTTATAAACAGTGCACTTCTTATCCTCATACTTATATTCCGATTTATCCTGAGATTGGGAAAATTATGAAAGATTAAGGCAATAACCTGCCGTCATACTATACTGGTTAAATCACATACAATGCTTCGCTGATATTAAAATAAACAGTTGATCCGTGGGTAATCCCCTTAAATCGCGGGATAAAAACATTTGAGTGACGTCACAATAGCATGATCACGTGGGTTTCACAAGTTCACTGGGACGAAAGAGGTACAATTAATATGTAGCGTAAAGGAGACGAGATCTTTGTGGTTGTTAGTTGTAGGCGATTGAAAGAAACAAGAACATAGAAGACACGTAAACTTGTAACAGCACCAAGAAAAAGAAAAAAAAGTTATAAAGAAAAATAAGTGCCATGTTTTCCCGAGTATTAGTACTAAAGTGCAACAACAACGAACACATATATTATACAATAGAAACACCTTGTGAGAGACTTTGATAAGTGTATACTAATGGCAGGGTTTGCTGGTGTACGGATAGGCTCTGCGGTTTTTGGAAAGTCTTCTCCGACAACATGTGAAGTTACGTACGATTCTCGTTGGATCGGACAGGACAGTTGTCATCGACGGTTTTTCGACGACCACCGCACTCCGTGTCAAGACATCCTTGGTATTTCTGAACAAAGTTTACTTGCTGACATCACCTCTAGCTACCATCTTTCTCCAAAAGTATTTGACAATGCAGAAAAATCGGTGAGTTGTAGTAAATAACCGAGTAAAGCTTTTAAAGGAAAACAAAAAGAGAGAAGAAAACAAAAAGGTGGTTGGGTTGGGTTTGGTCAGGTCAAGTAGAGTGGGGTGTAGTTCGAGTGGCCCTGATGTTTGTTTTTGATAATGCCTGACAGCGAAAACAGTTAGTTTTTGCCCATCAGAAAATAACTCAAAAACAATGGTCTGAGCCCCTCGGACTAGGTGGGGTGTAGCTCGGTGTTGACTACGCTAAACTGACTGGAGCAAGGAGGCTGTGTATTAATACCCATAACTAGGTGGGGTGATGTTGGGAGTTTCATAAAATATTTAATTCTTGTTTTGTAATAAGTCAAAATGTTATATGTCTACTCTGTGACAATTTAACCTTGGGCTGAAAGGAAAGATTGATTTCAGCAGTGAAAGGAAACGTTTGCTTAAATTTGTGTCATGGCAAAATAATGGACATCTGGATAAGGATATATGGTTACAAAAGGCTATATCTGTATTACATGTATTCTAAGAGGCACGTACAGAACTCTGCTTTTGATAAAAAGACATAATGACAGGACAGTCTTGCAAAGATAGGAAAAGTCAGCTATAGTAAAAGTATGCAAAGAAAATATCCCTTCAGTACTTTGCAACTGAGTCAGTATATTGCAGTAGAGGCTGAATAGTCCATATTTTTAATACCTGGATGTGGGGGCCTGCTGGTATGTAATAGCCTAAGTTCTGTTTGATTGGCTGGTTGTGTAAATGTAATGAAAGTATTTTTACATCAACAATAACAATTCAGGCAAGCAGCTGGTAACCTGAGAAGGCAGGGCTCAAGTTTGACATTGTGTATATGATGTGGATAATAATAATTCACTACACTGATTTTTACTTGTACCTTCCCTATCGTATGCTCTATGTTATGAAATAGACGACCTGTTATTGCAAGATTGCACTTTGATGAAATAATAACATTTTGTTTGATTTGGATATATATTATAGCCTAAGACAACAAAAGAGAGCAGAGACTCTGTTCCAAGCCTAGAAATTTGGATCTACAAAAAACTGAAAACCATATAGTTCATCAAGAGTTGTATCCCTTTAGTTAGTTTTGTCCCTCTTATCATGTACACATCAACTTTCCTAACAAACAGTTTCTTTGGAAAAGATGAGTGTTTGGGTTATTTATTTACACACTTCCCATACAACATTATTAACATATTAGTCAATTTACGTGCCAATGGGCAATGCATACTATGTAATATCATTGTTGACAAATTCACCAACGAATCGTTTACTAATTAATAGTGCAAGTGATTATCCATTCTCAGGTGTGTGCTGTTATCTTTTCCAGCATAACATTAAAATTGGTTCGCTAAAATTTTGTGAGATAACCTACCATTTGCATTTTCCCCTAGTTTGCTGAATTTTTAAATACATTATAAATGTGACTTAGTGAAAAATAGTAAATTTGGTTTAAAATACAATCTTCATTGATAATCGGATGACAAAATTAGCCAAAACATGTGGCAATATGCAAATTTAGACGAAGATTGCAAACAATTTGGGAAACTATAGATCGGTCCTCCTAAATTCAGTTTGCATAACCATGCCAGGGGAGTCCCCTTTCCAGGGGCAGAATTTGCCCAAAAAATTAAGAGTGCAAATGAGCCAATCTATAGGTAATTGATTAACTACATATATATGGTAACAAAATGAGCAAATAAATTTTTGTTGGTATAGTCCTTTGGGTGCACTGCGTCCATCTATATTTTAATATTGGATGCACTAGGCAAAATTTGGGTGCATCAGTGCACCTTTGCACCCATAAATTCGATCCCTGCCTTGTTCTGTTCCTTCTCCCTAACAGCGCAGGCCTGATTCCGAGTGATTCGTTATTTGTTGTGTAAATTATTCAAGATCTAGAAAGAAACTCTAAGGTACATATTTCTGATTGAATCATCACTTTTGGATGGAAGCTAAATAAATGCGAAATGTACACAATGTTCATAAGAATGATTATAACCCAGCATTCATAGCAATCCTGTAACCAAACTAGCCCAAGGAGAATGATAGCTTATTTGTTTGATTGTTTGATTGGGGTTTACTTTAATGCTGTACCTATAGTTTAATACACTCATATGACAGCAAATCAACCCAATGCCGAATGGGTGAACAAAATCAACCTCAACACCACTAGCAACAAACAAAGACAAGAAAGGACAAATACACGACAATCACAGGAGGTAGTACAATTTGTTTTCTTTAGTTTAACTCATTTTATATTGTTGACTAACAATTCCTGTATAGAATGTCAAATTTCTCCGAACACTCTGACATCATTTAAGATGGATAAATACTTAAGGACTTACTTGTCAGGGGTTGAAATTTTGTTTAAAATATTTTGTCAGACATTTTTTAAAATTTTGTCCTGCAGGCCATATAACACAATGTTAAGTTCTGGGGAACTTTATAGTTCATAGGACAATCTCTTTTTTTGCCAATCTAAATACATTTTACCCCTGTTTCTTAAAAAGGGCTTACCAGATTAAGAAATAAAGAAAACAAGTGTTAAATTTTCATTTTCTATCATAAAAAAAAAATTAAGTGAAATTTTAAAATTGATTGATTGATTGGGGTTTAATGCCGTGTCAAGGGAATTTCATTCACAGAACAACAATGTTCTTCAACATTATATTATAGCCAGGTTAGCCACACTTATAACCATGAAATGTGAATAGTTTTGTTCTGTTGGAAAGTTAATATTCCTCAAGTGCTATGCAAACATATTTAAAGTCAGTCATAAAATGTGAACATTAGTTGTGTCTTAAACAGTTAAAATATTTTAGGTAATGATTGCAAAGCCTTGAAAGGTAAACATCGTATTTTTATTATTATACCCTAGTGCCGATATTCAGACCAGCTCTAATCATTTGATATGTAAATTATTTTGTAGTCTATAGAAATGTCATCTGTCTACAGACTCTACACATCAGTAAACAGAGCAGTGCTTTTTAAGATCTATTGTCCTTTAACTGCTTGTGTTTACCTCCATGCGAGCGTACGAGTGAACTGCATAATGCTTGGACGGGAGAGTGAAACATAACACAAAGAGACTTGTAAGAACGTAGTAACCAAAAATTGAGCTATGAATCTAATTAGCTTTGTAACATGTTAGTTTAGTTTCTGTTCCTGTGGCAGTGAATGCACACTGAGGCATATTGATATAGCAAATCGAACTGTACCAACTTTAGCCCTTTTGTATGCCAATAATCAATCATTGACATTTTTTTCTAAGTTTGTCTGTCTTCGACCCAGCCTAACTTTCAAACACACGATCAATAAACGTTAACAATGAAAGGAGTGACAGTTTGAAAAGCGTAGCTAACTCAATCATAAGATTTTAATGAGAGAGGATCAGATTTCAAGTGCTGGACTCTAAAAGGGTTTTACCTTTAATAGTAACAAGTTTATTTTTCATCCAGCATAGAAAGTATCTTGATTATAGGTAGTAAAAACGTCAGTTAACTGCAACTTTTGTGATGTATTAGGGAGAAAATCAATCATACATTGATACATATAAATTGCAGCATTGATAACAGTATTTAAGTGCTGTATTTAGACGATATGAGACGGCTAGCTCTCTTATTCAATTGGACATTTGTGGACAGGTTATATACATGTAAACTTCATTTAATAGGATTTCCAATGGTGGACAGTTTTGATACTTTAATTCATTCTATAGGATTTCCAATGGTGGACAGTTTTGATACTTTAACTTCATTTAATAGGATTTCCAATGGTGGACAGTTTTGATACTTTAACTTCATTAAATAGGATTTCCAACGGTGGACAGTTTTGATACTTTACCTTCATTTAATAGGATTTCCAAAGGTGGACAGTTTTGATACTTTACCTTCATTTAATAGGATTTCCAACGGTGGACAGTTTTGATACTTTAATTCATTTAATAGGATTTCCAATGGTGGACAGTTTTGATACTTTAACTTCATTTAATAGGATTTCCAACGGTGGACAGTTTTGATACTTTAACTTCATTTAAAAGGATTTCTAATGGTGGACAGTTTTGATACTTTAACTTCATTTAATAGGATTTCCAACGGTAGACAGTTTTGATACTTTAACTTCATTTAATAGGATTTCCTACGGTGGACAGTTTTGATACTTTAACTTCATTTAATAGGATTTCCAATGGTGGACAGTTTTGATACTTTAACTTCATTTAATAGGATTTCTAAAGGTGGACAGTTTTGATACTTTACCTTCATTTAATAGGATTTCCAAAGGTGGACAGTTTTGATACTTTAACTTCATTTAATAGGATTTTCAATGGTGGACAGTTTTGATACTTTAACTTCATTTAATAGGATTTCCAACGGTGGACAGTTTTGATACTTTAACTTTATTTAGTAGAATTTCCAACGGTGGGCAGTTTTGATACTTTACCTTCATTTAGTAGGATTTCCAACAATGGACTTTTCAAATACTTTTATTGCAGTTATGGAATTTTAAACTCTGGCAATCTAAGTTTAAAGTACTACCTTATTTTGTTTTATGTGTGATTTTTTACACTGTGTACAGTTCAAACACAATATTTGAAGAGATTTGTATTAAACTCAGTTTCAGTACCTTTCCTCAGTTAATTTGGGTACGGTTGTCTTTAATAGTGTGGACAGCATTATGGATTGACTTTCGTTATGACATTGTCTAATCTCCTTAAATTTAAAACCTCTACAAAATATTGGTTGCTGAATTATTGTGACAATATCATCATATTATGTAATGAGGTATAAAATGAGTGACCAAATTGTTAGTGTGGCCCATCTTCATAGACTAACAAGTGGATTACACCTGCCCTCAGTACCTTTTCGATTAACATCGTTTAAACAATGTCTACCTGATAAGATAATCAAGGTAAATTTGGGGTGCTGTTAAATCAATAATTAAATAATTTAAACATGTGTGCATGGCAAATATAGAATTTGGAATTTTATCAAATTTAAAGTAATAGTAAAGGAAAACAAAATAAATTTACACATTATGATTGGATGAAAATAAAACTCTTTTTATTTAGTGCACACTTTATGCTGGAACAAAATGCCCATGAAGTGGCATATATGTTCTGTTTTATTATCTTTAATTAGTTTGTTTAATTGGATTATTGTGTGTCTTTTGTATTTAAAGAGAAAATGTGCATACCTGTGCATCTATAAACCTGGGACCGGTTGCTGGAAGGACTATTAGTCGCTAACACCAGATTAAATCGCTATAAGTGGACTATAGATAGGCATTCATTATAGCAGGATGTCATCTTATATAGAGCATTAAATTGAATAGTGCTTTGAGCAATCAATGCTTTTTTACTTTGATGCAATTTTGTCACTTTTTGTAGTGACATTATTTTAATTTCTCTTTAAATACTTTAAATTTCAAGTTTGGTATTTTTATTTTTTTACAGACAAGAAGTTTCACTAGTTTTGGGGGTTATAACTCAACTAGGAAATCTTTTGTGGAGGATGTTGGAGGAAGAAAAAGAGCATTCACATCACCCTGGGAGACAAGATTTCAAGGTCATCAGTCACGGAATTATGCAGATTTTGTGGAACCATTTTCTAGAGAATCTACCTGTTTGTCGCCAAATGTTGAAATTTTATCGGCTAATGATCAGAATAAACTACGCTGGGTGGATGCCCTCAATTGCTGGGTGCCTGATAGAAGGGTAAGGAAAACATTAAGGTTCACTATTGGCTTATTATCAATTAATCTAGGTAAAACATCACGTGATGTTAAAGATAACACGTTGGGTGACTGCCTGTACATAACAAGTATCTGGAGAAAGTGAGTTAAAAGCCAATCGTGCACCTATCTGAAGGAAAAAAGGAATTTATTGTCAGTTATAGATTAAAAAGTGTTAAAATGTACATGAAAAATGATCGTCTTTTAATTTATTTTAAACATAGTATGCATTAGTCAAATTTGCATCCAGCTGTAAGTCTCTTGCCACTCAAATCTTCATATTAAGTGATTGTTTTAAAATAGACTGGGAATTAAACATGGATATACCCATGGAATTATTGGTACTGTGAAGATCACACTTATTTACTCACCTATTCAGAGGGCACAAGACCTTATTGCTCAGTGAAGTTGAAACAAGATAAATCTGAGTGACCAAGTGCTTGACACCTTGGCTGAACTCAATAACCCTCGGTATACCAGCATGTAAGGCCTTCTATTACAACTTTAATGGCATGAGAAACTTGAAACCGATTTAGTACTTTAAGTTAAAGGCACTAATTGACAATACTAGTGCTATTAACATGGTATTGATGCATCAAAGGTTGAAAATTCTCACTTTGTCAACAACAACAAAAAAACAAAGGAAGAGGACTCAAAATAAGTAAAATTACCCCCAAATATACACTCAATTAAGGCGGGGACAACATGACACGATTTTATATCAATGTCAGCTGTTCCTCACAATAATTCAATCTTACTCCTCAAAATGACAGCCTTTAATGGTTTGAAGATTTAGGTGTTTCCCGATGAACTCTGGTACCTGGGTTTAATAGCCATGACATTAGATGTTGTGTAAAAGGTGAACTTTTCAATTTGAATTTGTATCAAGGTGAATTGTTGATACAAATGGGTTGAAATAATCATTCTTATGTCTGATTTCAATTTTTTTTATTTTATTTTAAATTTGAATGCAAATATTATTAATTTCTTTGTTTTGTTTGCCTTTAAACTGGTATTGATATGTTAGAATTGCATAATTTTTTTTTTCTTTAAAAATCGCAAATATGTTGGCTTTACCGTGAAGCTCACTGTTTTTATGTGACTTATGTGGTGGTGTTTTTTATACTATACAGCTTTACCAAGCAGATGAATCTATGAGGATATATGTGTGCTTTGTATAAGATGTTTAGGGTACACAGACCATTTCCTGTTAAAGAACTTGTAGCAATTTTAATAGAAATTGACTATTTTCAACATGTGAATGTAAATTTCACAATTTAATATATATTCAGTTTTATATTTACTAACATTCAGTGTGAAGAGAGATTTTTATTAAGGTCTTTGTTCATATCCATTTAAATAATAATAATGGCATGTCTAACTTCAAAGTTATCAAACAGTTGTGACTCCTGTCCAATGTTGATACTGTAGCATATGGTGTGAGATCATGGTCTATCTATGGGTTACCTGTCAGGTGTTCTTACCCCCACCTAGATTGTTTACTCTTAGTGTTTACCGACTGTCATCTAATCAAACAAGTCAGATAAAGCCAAATTGTCTTTGGTTCCCTTGAATGGCCAATTCATGTAACAAATGTTTAGTTTTGGGCCTGTCTAGACATACCATCTGAAGTTGTCTTACTCGTCTTCAAAATGACCACCAAATCATTAAATTTTCATAAGATATTGATTATTTTTATAATGGGAATGCGGCTGCTTTAGATATCACTACAACGTGCATCGTGCTGCAATAACCCAATATAACACTGGCTGTTGTTTAATTTTAACATTATAAAAACTCAATGCAGCACTCTGCACAGTGTCATTTAATTTATTTATTACGTCTTTCACAACATACACAAAAAGGATAGAACACACAGCCTACACAGTAATTTATCTTTTACGATCAAAGGAGAATGAGATAATATACATAGAACATCTCCATTCTGTTAATATCTTTAGTGATAATAATAGCAAATCAATATATATTAGGTATGGATTAGTTATTTATTAATTAAGTGTATATCTGACAAATATTATTTGCATAAAGGTTTGTATTATTTTATTTATCAACTCGCGGCTGGATGGGAGGGAGCTTCCTGTTGCCCTGGTGCTTTCAGAGCTAGGGGGCAACATGAAGCCGATGTGTTTGTAATGTATTTGTAGAACGTTCTGCCATTGTCCTATATTTGTCCTGTCCTGTCTTTGTTTATTGCCAGTGGCGTCGAGGAGGGCTTCCTTCGCCCATTGGGTTGACATGCCGTCATATGAGTGAAATAACCTTAAGTACGGCATTAAACCTCAATCAAACATCAATTATCAACTGTTAAATTTTTTTTTACCTTGCTATAGGTGTGTCAGATTATAAATGTCAGACATTTATATTTGTTCAATAGCATTAAGTCAAACATTTACTACAAGAAGAGATGGAACCCAACTTTAGTTTACTAATAGTCTCTGTTTAAAATAGCTAGGTTATTGTTTACTTAGAAGATTAAAAAATATGCCAGATATAAAACATACTAGCTCTTAATATTTGTTGAGTTAATTTAAACATTTATTGGTTTGATTAGGCCGACATAATTGGTAGGGAAGTATGATATAATTGTCTGCAATAATAATAAACTGTGTATAGCTGGTCTGCTTCACACAGAAAACTCTGCAACTTATACAAAAAGTGGACAGCCTGTCGATAATAAATCCA
This sequence comes from Mopalia vespertina, assembly GCA_030265115.1. NCBI lineage: Eukaryota > Metazoa > Mollusca > Polyplacophora > Chitonida > Mopaliidae > Mopalia > Mopalia vespertina. Next base: position 2,245 of record JAQQZZ010157975.1, on the reverse strand, counting down.
TAGATAGTTTACAGGGCGCCAGTTTGCCTTCTCATAGGATGTTTTATTACCTGAATTTAGTATGTGTGACGTGCACCCAGGCCATTGGGTACACAGTCTGGGTATAAGAGGAGAGCAATAATCCAGCCAGACAGTTTAGGTATGGTACATTGAGGTTCGTGTGAGTAGGATTTTAGGTGGGTGAAAGGGGGTGTGGATAGGAATTTCACAAGATTACAAAAAGTGTAATGTTATTTAAAATTGGTAATGTAGTGAAATTTAACCATTTTCTTGTTTCATGTATATTGATATATTTGAACCTTAAGAGTTAAAAAAAAAGTTAATGTTCTTTTGAGTAATTGTAATATTTATCCAGATGTTTTAGGCTAAATTTGCATCATTGAAATATATTGGGGAAAAAAATATATGATTTTTGTATTAAGGAAAAAAGAGAGAATAAAAATAAAAATACGCCAAATGCAAGTTGACTGTCAAATAACTACTTATAAATATTCTGTGGATTATTTTATTGAATAAAATTACCCAGAAGAGTTTAATGATTTTGTTTTCCTAAATTATTATCATAACTTTATTGTCGAAAAGCTAATTAGAATTAAAAATATTTAAAATAGGGATTTAGAGCTCTTATAGATGACATTGTGATTTAACTAAAGAACTATCTTTAATAAGATAAAAAGAAAAAAAAAATTGTCCAGAAAATTATAACAAAAACACAGTTCAGAAGGATCTTGGAATGAAGTTTAACATGTTACAATGGAAACGCCTTCGATCTGTAAACATGGAATTTCAACCGTTGGGGACGGAATTTAAACTGGCTGGAGCAAAAGTCACGATTAAAGAGACAATGAAAACAATATCATCAAATCCTAGGAATGTGTCTGCCATTGAAATTTCAGGACTTAATAACTTTGTGAAGGAGACAGTTTCAGAGAAATCAGCTCAGGATGAGGAGGAAGAGTGTGTTACAGTATGTGTCTTATCTTTGGAAATTGGAAAGTTTTTCTTCTGTGTTTGTAACTTTAAAGGAGTTTTTTCAGGGCTGTGAGCAGGTGGTTGGTGGGAGCCTCATGTGACCTGTGAGCTATGTCGGCACTGTGATATCCACATTTGGCTAATATCTCCTTGTCTGTATCTTGTATATTGTCATATTTGCTGTCATTGAGGGTAATTTCCCTGACCCGCTGGGTGGGCAAAGCATATGAGTGAAATATTCAGATATACAGTCAAGGAACAAGAAAAAATTCATAAAACTGAAGACAACAGGACCTAAAGAAATTTGGTTGCCCAGAAGAGAAAACCTGTGACACTTTTGAAACAAGTTGACTATAAAACTCCATCTGTTTTCTAGATTCACATTTGGTGGTTTTATTAATACCTTGGTGTATTTTATTTTCAAATTTATTAATTTTTCGTTTAGGCAACATTTTGTCCAACCGTGGAATATGATCAATTAAGTACTTTTTCTTTATTTGCAGCCTTCCCAGGCCTTTGTTACATTTGTACACGGGGCACCTGTTAGACAGAGAGCACTATCACCATCTAATGAGGTAAGTTACTAACATACTCTGATGAAAAATGCATAAATGATATTTTAAACATCAAGCTCAGTATGATGAAAGTCTTTTCTACTATTTGTGATCTGTTTTTTCAATTATTTATTTCACCAAAAATTTGGCATAAATTTGTAACATAAAACATATGTAAAATGCGAGAATAAAACCTTAAGGATCTTGTTCTATCCTAAAATAGATTGTTTCACATAACGTTTCGAACAGTGGATTACAATAAATAAAATTAGTATCATAAAATAAGATGGAAATAAATGTTGTGATAATCTGAGATTGTTATAAATAAATACATTCTCCATGAACATGTGTACTGTTGTGCTCAAGGATATCGTTTTTTATAAGTGATTTTGATTGTAGTAGATGTACATATTTTAATGTGAGAGATTGGAAAGGTCGATTTTAATTGTATACTATTATAATTCATACAACTGGGTCCATGTCAAATGATTTTAATGTTTATTAGATTATTTATATATTTTTAAAGTAGAGAAATAAAAAGTTATATACATGTACTATAATATAGGACATTGAGTGGGTACCCTAAATCACCTCCAATTTCGTCCATAATATGGCTACTTTAAAAGTTATTTTAAGGACTATGATATGGTTCCTGGGAAACAAATTTATGTTTTCTGAGAAATCCTGATGTTTACTAACTGAAAAATGTTTAATCTGTC
>JAQQZZ010157953.1:0-12204 GCA_030265115.1 Mopalia vespertina | reverse complement strand
GCAAAAGCTCTGGAATGAGCACTTGATCTCTGTATCCTGCAGCAGTTAGGTTTCCTTGAACGACCATCAGTCGGGAATGGACAGGACCATTAAAGGCACCCCAAACCATAACACTACCGCCCCCAAAACGGTCCACTTCCTGCTCACAACACTGGGCGTTCCGTTCACCGCGTCTCCTCATCAGCAAAGTGCAAAGATAATCTGGATTTGTTCGGAATGATCCCATTTTCAATAGGAGTTTAGTTTAGAATCATAATAAGTAGCATTCCAATTTGAACTCTCTATCTTAAGCGGTTTTGCTTCTATCCTGTTCACGTCGTCATGAGGGACCGACCAACCGACAGACAGATAGAGTGAGTTATAGAGCTGCTCAGTCGCAGCTAAAAATGTGAACAGCCTTGTGTTCTTCCCTCCTTTTTACCGCGCCGTTAAATAAATTTAATAATAATTTATTTTTAAAATCCAGCTTAGAAGTTGAATGGGTCTGTTTTTATCTGGAACTACAGGCAAAACTGGTATCCTAATTCTACATGAAGATCTGCATCTATTCAATTTTTCTAGGTTTTGGACATACAAAAAAAGTCATCTTAAATTGTTCTATGGCAAATTTGAAAAAAAATTGATCTTTTTTCAATTCAACAGATATTCAGTGAGAAAAACTAATTTGATTTTATGTTATAGTAATTACATTCTGAGAAATAAACCACAAAAAATGCAATAGATTTGTTTCTGTTAACATTAATTCATTTTGTAATAAGTTTTCAAAGTTTTTATTGGATCTTTAACAAAGCTTTTTTAAAAAACGCATATATACATAGTATGCTGAGCCATAACTGCATCAGAATGTGATTTTTGTTTCTCTCAAAAAAGATTGAGTGATTGATTGGTTGGTTGGTGTAAAAAAACATCACCATTAGTCCATTAGGACTTATCTCATTTATTTGAGATGTTTGTTTGTTTAATTTAACATCATACATGTACTCAAGTTTATTTTTACTTATATGAGGACAGATTGTCCACTTTACATCGTTCCTTGCGTAATGAAAGTGGAAAATCGGGAGGAAACCTTGTAAAAAAGGACCCAACTGATTGACGGAGCCACATTTTGTGACTCACTCATGTACATGATGGTGGACAGATGGACTCGAGACCGTGAATGTTACTATCCACTAAGCCACAGCCTCGGGATTCCTAATTTATTGAAAGCAATTTTGTTAAAAATTTAACGAGGAATATCTCTGTCATGCCAGATTACCATTAGTCACCTATGTGTGGTTAACCCAGTTCTGACAATGGCCTCACATCTAGCAGATAATGTTATCTACAGTAATAAAGCCAGAGTTATTAACACTTTATGCAAATGTAAATCAATTTATATTACCTGTAAACACATTAATCTCATTTACCTTTACTGCATTCTTTTACTCTTCCATTTTCCTTTAAACCTGACTAACCATGAATACACCATCAAAATGCAGTGAGCTGAATTTTACAATAATGCTGGACAATTAATTTTGATGATAGACACTGGTATCGGGACTTGCTTTAAACATATATGCTATATTCACATTTAGGTGGTACAATGTAGATGCTCAAAGAAAAAGTTATTCTATACTAGGGTTATAACGATACACCGACACATCGTTGTATCGCGATATTTTACCTGACAATACGATACTATATTATTATATACTATATAGCCCTGTATCGAGATACCACATAATTGTGTATTAAGGCCTTTCTAGACCACAATTCGAATCCTGGTGGAGGCGTTAAAATGTATATTTATTTGAATCCTCTTATGACTTTATTTTACAGAACAATTAATAAACCAAACAAACCAACCAGGCAGTTAAAATTTGCCATTAATAACTGGGAAAATTAAATGCTAAAAAAGCCTGAATCAAAAAAATGCATTATTGCGACACATATCGTATCGTGAGGCCTATATCGAGATATGTATCGTATTGTGAGGCCCATATCGAGATACATATTTAATCGTGGCGGGAGTGTATTGTTACACCCCTAGCCTATACACAAGTCTATCCAAATACACTATATCAAAATAGCAAATAAAAAAACATAACAACATAACGTAAAAAACATGTGTTCTGTCAAAAGATGGTAATAAATCCAATTGAATAATGTTGATAGCGAGTCGATATTCTACTGTACACACACTGTTGTTTGTTGTTGTTGTTTCACTTAAGGAACAGAAACCACACTTGGTTTTTTTATAATAGGATCCAGCAGTTCAGATAAGTGAGGACGGACATGACCAGACAACAAACCCACCTTAAAAGCTGCTAACGACTATAGCAACTCTGTTGCAGATGTAACATGGGTTAATACCTTCAAATTATATAACGAATTTAATAAGTTTTAGCTGAAAATCGATACTGTTTAAACTGTACTAACATGAGGCGATTTATCCATAGAATAAGTGGCATTTGACTCAATAAGAATGTTTTGTGTTTAAAAGAGGATTTATACACATATACAAGCCATTACAAATGAAGGTGCATAACTTTTGTTTGCTTAGTAAGGGAAGTAATTACAGCTGACATCAATGCTGTCGTTAATTTGCTTCACATCTGATAAAAGGAAAGGAAAGCATGTCTTCAGTTTATGGTCTTGCTGGACCCCTTGGGCTCAAAATGAACCAAATTTTTTTTATCGCTTGGAGTAAAAGTTAGGTATTCAAACTATATGTTGGTGAAAAAAATAATTTGAAGTTCTAATTACAAATAGTTAAATTCAAGCCTATAATTTAGTTTTCCCTTGATCATATTCATGTCGCAAAACTTTAATTGCCTATTTCTGGCACATCAGTTTTAAACAGACTCTACATTTTCTAAGGCGTATTTCTAGAAAACTATTCATGTTAGAAACTTCAAATTGTAAAGAGCACAATGTGATCTAGTAAACGGTGCCTCATTTCTTCCAAGTTCGTCCTTGATTTTTTTAAATGTTTTCTGAAAGTTTCTGAAAATGAGGCACAGTTTACTAGTTCAAGGACTATTCTACTCCGTCAACTTATTTATTGAGTCTTATCGTTATTGCACTTTGAGAAATAAAGCAAGAAGAATGCAGTCTATTTTTTTCTGTTGACATTTACTTATTTTGCAATATTTTTTAAAAATAATGATTGGATTTTCACCACATTCACAAATATTTAATCCTGAGTATTCAACCTTTCCAAACGTAAATATACCTAGATTTGTATTCTTCTGCATAAGATACTAAATATAACGGGTGTTCTGAAGACCTTAAACACTTTTTTATTTTTAATATTTTCTATTTCAGAACAGTTGACAGATTAAGGAGTCTGAGATGAAAAATCTATTACGGACGAGGTTTACCGCTTTCAAGCTCTAGTTGAATGACACATTATCAACACAATCCGGCCGACTTCTTATTTTGACATAATACAATTCAACTGTAAACATACTGAATCCCAGAGCAAAATTATACCAGACTATCGTATGGCGAGATCAGCGCATGAGTCATAGCCTACACGCTGGAGCATTTGACACGGAATCGCGTGGTGTACGTTAGTCGCGTTAGAGTAACCTCCCCTTAAAATTTGATTTCTGTAGATGTGGTGAATACAAATAATTATGTGTAGAGTAATACAGAAGTAACAACAGATATAAATTAATCGGTCATAAAACCCCCAGATATAAGCCTATCTAGATAATATTTCAGTACGGGATGCTATTTCGCTTTTAACCATTTTCAGCTTTTAATTTAATAATTTTTAAGTCAGTAATTTTCAGTCCGAGAAAACATTTATTTGCATTCAGTTTTCTTCCTGCATATGTATCACTCGCACCGTTTTATGAATATCGGAATACCACCTAAAAGAGAATAAGCGCTTTAATTAAATGCATTACAGCTAGAAAGTTTAAAAACAAATGGCCAGTGTGCATGGCCTGATTATTGTTGAGCTGGCTTTCTGATGTTATTTTCACAAATATTAAATCGAACCCAAAACCCATATAACTAATTACAGGTAAAGAATTTTTGGGTTGAATGTTGGTGTTCACACAACACTAGTGAAGAGGTAGCCTGTTCACAGTACAACTTTTAGCCGCTATCCACTTCAGACATGCGGTGATGTGGACAAATGCGCGCTATTAACGTGAATATGCAGTTCAACTAGGCGCTTTACAAATCATATATATTTTGAATAAATGAAGAGAGAAAAATTTGCTTGCCTCCACCGGGATTCGAACCTGGGACCTTTGGTATATACATATACTACATCACAAATATTAAATCGAACCCAAAACCCATATAACTAATTACAGATGAATTATTTTCGGGTTGAATGTTGGTGTTCGACAATTGAACTCACCAACAATATAAATATAATCAATAAAGGGTATTTCCCCTTATTACTAATTCCAGCCACACAGAGCAGATGGATGGTTCTAATTCACAAATATTAAAAGAGTTGGCAACTTTTGTTATCGTTGAATATAGAAAAGAAATGCTGATTTTCGTCTGATAAGGATAATAGTAAAGCCGAGTAATCGACATTCAGAGTTTCCCGACTTGTGACACTCACCGTAGCCGTGTCGCTTGCCTGATTGATCGTCAACTCTGTCCTCAGCAGAATTCTAACCAATCACCTAACAGCTCTTTTGAAAATGTGACTGAATTCTTCTTCCACATTACGTAACCACAATCCATCACGCAGCTATCATCTCGGACGTCGAACGATTTCCGCCACTATGACATGGATTTTTATTTGCAAATGAACTGACAACAGAGTCTACTGCGCGCAGGTCACATATATTCAAAGCAAGGATACTAATATCACTGAACATCTGTGAAGTCAACTGGTTTGTTTTTAAAATGTTATCTGACCGCGCTTCATAATCACTCCAACGACACATCTAATTTATTTGTGTTCATATTGTTTCCCCGGTCACTGCGTTCTGCAGAAAACATACCCCTATCATATGGTATAATTTATCGCCTACACATATAGCCGTCAGGGGCCGGTTGCTCGAAGCGCTATTAAATTTAATCCGCTATTAGATGACGTCACGCCATGTTGAAGGTCTATATCTAACTTGGTATAAGCGATTTAATCTGCTAATCGTTTTTCGGGCAACTGGCCCCTGTTCATTTTTGTTAGATTAGCGCACACGTATTTCGATCACTTCAACTGTGGGGCTGTTAACGAACCCCGCTCTCTGTAATAGGAAAATTTGGCCGCAAGTAAATTGGTCAATAGAGTTAGGTACACGATTCAGACTACCATTGAAGTCAGTGTACCCTTTCAAAACTACTCTGACTTATATGTGTAATTCTTTTTTAATAAACTTCTTAGGTGTAGCAAATTCCAAAGACAACTAGTTGGTAAAATGTTCGCTGGAACGACCAGACTGAATACACACTTATAATACACACGAAATGCTTAAGTGAATTGTGCCTAATGAAAGAAAACAAATATAAGCAACCAGAAGTCGTGCAATAAGTTTGTCCCAAATCACAGAAAAACATAGCCAGCTGGAAGAGCGTCTTCCTCAACTGACGGACGGTGTCGCCGCTGGGACATTTCAGAAATCGGATAGGCTGGCCACGAACAATATGTTTTACACCTTGGAAGCGAACAGACAGCCATGAATCGGATATTTGTATAATTGTGTTTTTTTTTTTTGGTCAACTTACCTGTTGATTTTATTACTTATTATACGATTTCGTTTGATTGGCTTGATTTCTGGGGACTACCAACTGTGGTGTAACAGATGCGATATGCGTCTGTTCAGGACTGAAGTGTAAAATTTTGACATTTTTTTTCCTCAACGATTAGGATTAAAGGGGTTATCTCGTCAAACGGAATACAAGCTTGTTACTGATGGGTGATACCTCAAGTCAATCAACTTAAGGTCAGCAGATCAATTGGTGTGGGTATATATGTGAATTGTCTTTCAATGTAAAGTGATCAATTCCGCCATTATTGTGTCTTATGTGCGTATTCAGTCAGCAAGGAAGAACAAACCTTCCTCTATAGTAGATCTCCTACTGATAACCATTAGCAGAGGTGTGAATGAAATCAAGTATAATGGTACATTATAGTTACATCTGCCATCAAGAGATAGTTTGTTTTTAGTTATGAATTATAAAATTCGTATTTGTCTCACCCGCACTGAATTAAAAAAAATGATTGCCGAGAAGAAATGCAGACTTACACTGTTAGTTTGGGTAAATACAATGTTATAAAACTTATCCACTTAATTTAGTCTGCGAATTGTAAATTTGGTGTGCTTTAGTGCAAATCACGAAATGCCGGCATGCATTAGATAGTGAATTGTACGATGTCGGCACGGCTCGTCTATTTGAAAACTGCTGACTACAAGACGCATTTAACGTCTCAACTTTAAACCTCATTTGCTGGGCGTGTCGATCACGCATGGCGAAATCACGAATGGCTGCGTGATTTGCATTATAAATTATCCAAACCTAGTCATCTGCAAGCCACTTCTTCAGTCACATTTTATACTCTGGAGTTCACGGAGAGATTTTGTTTACATGGAGTATATACCCAGTATGATCGGAGAATGAAATGAACAATACGTTAGTCAGGAATTACTTGCGAAAAGTCTATGTGTACGTGTCTGTGTACACGTAAATCTTAAACCACGGCAGTGTATAAAATACAGCTATAAATCTCAATCCATTCAAAACGATAAACCATATGCAATCATTTACACTGTAGAATCACGACACACAGATATGAAATAGTGGTATGGCAAAGAACTGAATATTTTGTTTTTTTCACTTGGAGGCAGTTGTAATCAACAAATCAATGGACTACAATAAATGGAATGAGAATGCTGTTTGTTTAGCTACACGTTTTATTATCAACTATATTAGCCACTGTCACAACTGCTTCATACATTTTATGCTGTACAATATCTGTCCTTTACAAAACAAAAACACATAGAATAATAGTCAAAAGAAATAATTACATACTTTCAGCACTAGGTCATTGTATATCAAAGCAACAATTCTCAAATTTAATATATAATACACCGGATATGTTATCACATGAGGCACTGGGCTGTATTGACCAAACGTTAGTAACAGGCAAGGAATGGTCAGGTTCGACAAAGTTTATTTTCGTTGCTTATTTCATACAGCATAGTTTGTCAATAAATTACCGCATTATTTATCAGACACAATTGTTCTGGCAATAAGCTCTTTCATAATCTCGTTACTTCCGCCGTAGATGGGTTGGACTCTGGAATCCACAAATGCTCGAGCAATCGGGTACTCCCACATATATCCCCAGCCACCGTGCAGTTGGAGACACTGGCTAGCTATCCGGTTTTGAAGTTCTGAAATCCTGGAGTTAAAGATTAACAACTTTGTTAAAAAGGTTAAAAGTAAAATAATGTGCATTTAATCATCAATAAACCCCCCAGTATTTATTCAATTGTTTAAGAAATAATAATTAGGTAATGTGTCAGTTTTCAGGTCTACATTTCCATTGATGTCTAAATACACTCTATACCCACACGGACATTAGCAGGAGTAACTTTCCACACAATGAAACTTTATATACAAACATATATACATTACAGGTGTTATGGTATTGTTAATATTCGCGATATAAGCCATATATGTGTCACAGCTTTAATCATTAACAAAACGTACCAGTATTTAGCCATTGAAGCGGAAGAGGAGTCTAATCCACGTGTATTATGAATATCCAGGCATTGGTCAACAAATGCCCGCCCAACACAGATGTCGGTCTTCATTTCTGCTAACTTATGTTGAACAGTCTGAAATATGCAGCAGTTTAAAGACGTTACTTTTCAACTTTAAGCAGTAAACAATAAAATCACACATAAGACATCGATAGTTTAATCATTTTTAGTGTTTTTGTAGAAAGTGTTCAGATTCCAAGCATCAAATGCTCACAAAAGCAAAGTTAAATTCAAAGTGTCAAAGTCATCAAAACAATAAAATGGAAACTGATGTTGAAAGAAACGGCAAATAACAATGTTGCGAGAACTGAAACATGACATTTTATAATGCGTGACACCACCACCTGCAAACAGTAAAATTACCAACATATTATAATATACATGAAAAGCAGAAGTAAACGAAACTATTGTATGGTTTCTTCTTCAGATTTATGGGTTCGTTGTTCGATTTGATGTATTGACAGTCTTCTGGTCAACTGAGTTTTTTTTTGTATACACACATGTGGGCATGTCAGAGTTTGTTTTGTGCTTGTTCACGCTAAGGCACGCTGTCTAAAAAGTTACGGGGTAAAAAACGGGGAAATGGTTGAGGAACAAAACTGCGTCATTTTTACAAGGATATTAATTATCAGGATAGTAAATAAAGATGAAGCTTGAATTTCATACACATTGCAAAAACATCACTTATATGTGAATAAAATCGAAATATTTCACTGATATATAATAAATAAACAGTTTTTCTTACAAACATCGCTGTTCATAGAATTATACGATCTATCGAGCATATGACTAAACCCACTTGAACTACTAGTAAAACACCATATGGTAAAGTGCTATGATTAATATTTAATTTTGATTTAAAACACCACTCAGATTGTTCTCAATCCCGCCAACTTTGCAATTAAGGCAAAGCGACACGGTCATCAATGGCATAGTAATCACTCTCGTAGGACTGAGTGATCACACCGCCCGCTTCGCGCTCAGGAGAGAGAACTTAATCTCTTCATCGTGGGTGTAAGGTTTGTCAGTTTTACCTGACGTCCCCTGGATGCATACTATAGAAATGATCCCTAAAAGTATGATCTTAACAACGTATTCAACACGAAAACGACGAGTATGAGCCAAGCCATGCTTGGAGACAGAGCCCTACAGTCTTATAGCCAAGTCCATCAAAACAATAAGATCAATTTTAATATCGCAAAAAGATAAAAACATTCTACACAACTTGAATGGCAATTAACTAATTCCTTTTATGAAATCTCAAGTTTTTAAAATTCCGTCCTAATTATATGCCAAAATCAATCAAAACAACCACACTTGTGACATATTCACAACACCCTAGCCACGTGACCTACATAAGCTGCCACGTGCAATGCATACATACGACAGGGGAGACAACTTTTTCCAAGAAATCCTATCTCCTACGGATTGCTCATTTATACACTTCTGTATCTAATGAGATCTAGAGGACAACTTGAATATTTTACGCTATTCATTTCTCTTAAATACTTTTTACTCGTATCAGTCTACCAATTGTTTATTTCAATCGTTCATGCCATAATTGTTTTTAAAACCAAATTTGTAACTTTGCCAAGCATAGAACAGATTCTTTGAGCTCTGAACATCCGTATTTTCATTTTTAGAAATATTCAAAAATCAAATTTCTTACTTTGCCAAGCATTCACATTCTGTCATTAGCTTTAAACTCTCGCATATAACATTTTTAGAAAAGTATCAGAGCCAGTCTACATTCCTGATCTATTCTTCTGCTTGGACGACTGCACATCTTCGTTTCTGCTTAAGTTGTTTTGAAGATATGCCAAATACTTCAATACAGAAGACAAGAATTGTGAATGAACATGATTCATCACTTGTTTTTCGGGGGTTCACTAAAATGATAGAGACCATGAAATCCATACACGGCAAGCAGCCATTAAACCACAATTTTAACAAGTTAATTGCCGTTAAATTGTGAGGGTCATTAAAAACCAGAATTACTTAAGTCATTTCTCTTTTGCCACGATTTGACTGAAATGTATCGACGGTGTATCCAAGTTGAGATTTATGATGTGTATATCATTTGAGTAGTTATACACGTCATGTCATTTTGTACTATTGGAAGTCTGTGAAAGAATAAAAAAAGTGTGAATTGACTAAGCAATAGATCGCGATTTTTGTTGTTGTTCATTAGTATTTCCCAATAATAGCATTTAGATTATTTTGTTCTTTATATACACCTGTCACAACTTAAGACATGATGTATTATGTATTCATGTTGACAGGTGGTTGGGCAGCACATATGGTTTCCGATCAATATATTGCTTAAAGATTGTCGGATTGTTGTCAAACTTACTCACTGGCTACATCAAATAAAAATTGAGGTCAAATTCGAAAGAGAGCAAAATCTGTGCATAAAATATTGATAAATTGCAGTCTGATCTGATTGGTCCATCGATTTCCACTCAGAATTTTGCTAAAATATGGTCAAAGTGGTCAGGTATATAGTACTGACAGTTGTGGACAGGTGTGTTACGTAGGGGAGGGTGTATTTTTTTTTTTGAGGGGGGGGGGGGGGGGGGGCAAAAATTAAATTGATTACGTCATTTTGATTGATCAATCTTTAATTATGCAGTTTTAAACGAGAAAAAGACGACAAGAGCCACAAGTATTTAGTAGTCTAAAAGTGTCCCATCAGTCACTCTGATAGGGCAAGGATGTGCAGGAATTCTTAATTACTACGTCATCAAGTGCTACCATTGATTCTAATAATAACCAGCAAAGAATTCGGATTTTATATGGGAGCAATTTTGGAGGTTTTCAAGTTTTTTGAAAACAGTGTTGATATGACATTTAAGATAATAAAACAACTCTTTTGAAGAGATCGCTACTGAATCTTGGACAAAAGTAGGCAGTAATGTCGTATATTTCGGCAAAACTATCAACTCTAACAGTTGAAAAATATAATTTTGTGGTAGCCATTTAAAATTAAAAACATCAAAACCCAACAAACGGCAAGGGCCCAGGGACCACCTAGGCCCCGGGAGCTCTGAGAATGGTGAAAGACGAAGTGGCAATCTAGGCTGATTTTGGAAATATATGCTGGGCGAGAATGTTAATAAAATGGATATTTTTTAAAATATGGATAATCATTGTCCTAATTACTGATTAGCCACATGGCTTATGGTGTGAAAGTGTCTGGTCAAAGTTACGACACTGGTGAGACTGTCAAAACCAAAATCATTTCTATATGTACATCACGAGATTTGAATTTGCCTATGTATATAGATGATATTTTTTAGGTTTTTAAAAATCTCTCCGGTGTGATCTGATACAATTGCAGTCCATTGCAGGTCTTTCTGTTTACACTCCAATGATGAGTTTGATTGTTATGCCAAATTTTTTTTATGGACTGTGATATGTTGTTTTCCAGTCACATACTGCAAAACTATCGCACACACAACTCCAGACCTTTTAAGTACATTTTCCATTCCATTCTGCCAGCTAGATTTCTAATTTTTGTGCATGGTGTTGTTTTTTTCTTTCTTCCTTTCTTTTTTGGGGGGGAGCTACATATTGTACCTATAAACCTTTAAACTGTAAGAAAAAACACCCTAATATCCATTGAAAAAAAAAGTAAGAGAAGCAATCAAAGATAAGTCATGGCTTTTTTCCTATCCTTACAATATGCCTGTAAGTTTATTAAAACATCCAAATGAAAGGCTTCCAGACACCAGTACTGACTAAATTTTCCTGATGAGTGATCATCTCTAAATTTTGTGTACATTTCAAGATATACAATAAGTAAATACTTATCTAGTATGCTGAAAAATAATAAACAATAACAGTTCTATGTATTGACAACACATTTGTGTATGATTATTTGAGATATTTTTCGGGAAAAACATCAAATTGCCCATTTGCCCAGTTTTGTCCATAAAAAATAATGTAGGGTCCCTGTAACTATGACCACATTCCAGACAAATTACGGCTTCACATAATTACAGTTGAAAATTCATAATTGTTGCTGGTTTATGTATACTGGTCACAGATGAGAAAAAATAAACAATAACAGTTCTACTGTGAGTAATGAATAGTGGCATTAAAATGCTGGTTTTCATTAGGATTAGATTGTTTGTTTGTTTGTTTGATTGGGTTTAACGTCGTACTCAAGGGTATTTCACTTATATGATAACGGAGTGTCCACTTCACACTGCTCCTTGCCTTATTATGGTAGAAAACCGAGAGGAAACCTCGTGAAAACCACCCCTACGACTGCCGGAGACACATCTTGTGACTCACTTATATACCTTAGGGTCGACAGGCGGACTCGATCCTGTGAACGGTACATCGAAGTAGGCTCAGAAAGCGCACGCGCTAACCACTAAGCCACGGCCGCGGGCTAAATTAAAATGAACAAAAACATTACAGATTAAGATAAATGCATTTTTTGCGTTGAATTAAACATGGATATAACACA
>JAQQZZ010157942.1:0-12205 GCA_030265115.1 Mopalia vespertina | reverse complement strand
ACCATGGCCAAGGAACACAAAAAATGTTCTACAATGATCCCAGGTGAGAACGCCTCTTTCTAACTTGTCTGCGTTGGCAGGGAGCTTCTTAGAGCCCTGGTGCTCTTGGAGTTTTTGTACTGTGTTTGTCTAGTCTTGTCCTTGTTTGTTGCCAGTGAAGTCGAGGGCACGCCATCCTGTGAATGAAATAACCTTAAGTATTGCGTTAAACCACAATCAAACAAACAAACAAACAAACCAACTTGCCTGGCATCATTATGAGTTTGAATGTTGTACACGAGTCCTATGTCTGATTTTGGCTTTATTATGCCAATCTCAGCAATGAACACTGAAGTTATGTACACAAGAGTATATAGGAGTTGCAAAGTTAAGATTGCCAAAGAAATTTAAACAAACAAATAAACTTTTCAGAAATGAGATAAACCCCATAATCAAATGTTTTGATGAACAATGGTGAGGGCAAGCTGATATAAAACAAAAGGTTTTAAAACAATAGAAGAGTTCTGCACAATCTTATTTGAACAGTCCTAGTGTTTTTACTGGTTTGATTCCATGATTGTTTGTTTGTAACTTGACTTCATTTCTAACTTGTCTCAGTATAAAAGTCACACTGACCTCATAGACTTGAATAAGCAACAAAGCAAATTAAGAAAATTAAATATACAGAATCAGTATTAAACAATACTTTAACAGACCGTTTCTTTAACTTGAGTTTTTGGGGTAAAAAAAATATAACTACCAATTTTATACTGCAAGTTTTAAGGGTGTAATACACTTCTGTTTCTGTTATTAAAGTCTGTTATTAAAATTTCTTTCCAACATACTAGGGTTTTATACTTTTCCATACACCGTTACGAACATGGATCATTTTGGCCAAATTTCCGTCTTTCTGACTACGACTACATTGGAGAGGGTGAAGGTAGAGGATATAACATCAATGTCCCGTTGAATAAGGTATTCTTTATTCTTTTTACAATATAGAGTGGAATTGAATACTCTGCGTTTCTATTATTTTCTATTATTTATTTTGTATTTTGTATATTTTGTTTTTCCTCTTCTTTTTCCCTCATTTTACTTTGATTCTTAGCTGTATTATTGTTTGCATGTGTGAGTGTGTGAGAGTATGGAGGGCCTTGGGGAAGATAAACTATCTGTTGACTGAGTTTTTTTTCAAACCTCTGAAAATAAAGTTTTATTATTATTATTTTTATGATAGATGATATGTACTATGGAGAAAGCTAATTAATTGTGATATTTCCCATGGTCTCTGCATTCTTGTAGAAGTAGGTATGGTTTCATCCTGCCATTGGACTGGCCTACCTCAAATGTGTAAAATAATGTATGGTACAGTGTTTAACCTCAATCAAAATCATAAGCAGCCCTTTGGTTCTCTGGGTACCAACAATTGTTTGATAAGTGTTTCTGTTGTTCTGCTGTTACCTTGGAATTAACATGGTTCTGCATTATCTCTATAACAGTCTATCAGAAAGGTGTCACTTTACACAGTCACTTATCTGCTTTTCCGGTGCAACAAAATATTGGCCAGGGCAAGCCCATCTAATTTTTGCATTTCCCTGTTCTGAAACTTCTAATTGAATTTTTGTCATATTTCTGATTCCTTATTCTCAACATGAAAATAATCTGTTGTGGCATCAAGCACTGTAAATTTTCACTGGTGGTTATGGGTGAGTTTCCTGTTGCCTGGTGCTCTTAGCTAAGGGAAAGCACACAGCTGATCTGTTTGAGGTGTCCCTGTATTCTATCCTGTGATTGTCCTGTGTTGTCTTCATTTGTTACCAGTGGCGTTGGGGGTGGTTTCCTCCACTGGCAGGACGGCACATGTTGGTCAACCCCAAACAACCTGTAAATGTTTACACCTTATCTAATCTCACTATGTTTGGATACAGTGCTTGTGTTGAATCCTTTCAGTAGCATCCAGTATCTTGCCCTTCACCAATTGGACTGCATACTGTCATATGACTCACTGGAATAACAATTAGTACAAAGTAAACAATCAAAAACTAGTAGATTTGGTTCCAAAGAAAGTTTTCTCTAATATATGTCATTTAAGTCTTGTAGTTAATTTATATTACAGGATAAGATTTCCATTAAAGTAAACATTGCAGGTATACGTCCATGACAAACTTATCATGGATTTTGGATGATTACGCCTTTCTTTGGGCCCATATTGGCTCTGAAACAGTGTGAAGTGGACAATCATATAAGTGAAATACCCTTGAGTACGACGTTAAACCCCAATCAAATAAACAATTGCCTTTCTTTAGACTTTCTTGAGTATACATTTTTTTTAACAAAATATTTTATAATGTTTTACAATGATTCAATAAATTTACCAAATGAATTCCTATCCTTTCCTTCCCGACTATGAAATTGTTGCTGAATGCTAACCATGGTAGAATATATATTTTTTTCCAATAGAGAAAAGTTTCTCTACAAAAAAATGATTGTGTAGTATTTATTTCTGTTAAATGTGTTTTATATTGTGTAAATCAATCAAATCAGTGGGCTTGCACTTTTAAACTAACATATAACATCCTGTGCCTCTTTGTTATAACTTACAGAAAGGAATGACAAACTCAGACTACCTGGCCATATTGCAGCAAGTTCTCATGCCTGTTGCTTATGAGGTAAAGTTCTATTTCAAACTCATAATCCCATAATATTGTAAACATGAATAACTGATAAACATTGCTCAACATTAAATCCAAAAGTTAAAAATTCTGTTATTTTACTGAATATCATTGCATTTTATTAATGTTGTTCTTGTTTGAGGTCCTGTTTAAATCCAAAAGAATTCTGTCTGTTGAACAAATTCTGACCTCATCTCTGGGCAGTCTTGCTAATGGCAAATTTATTTGGAGAGTAGTAATGCTGTCTTTACTTGACACTGGAGGAAGATAACCTAGTTTTCAAATATATCGAAGCACTTCGCTGTTTATGGTTGTGCTAGTGACAATTATTGTTGGAATACGTATGTAAGTGAAAGACTGTTGATCACAATGTAAAAATACCAATCAGTCAATCAATCAGCCATTTAATTATTGTTTCATATATTGCTTCAGAGCTAATCATTACTGAGAAGTGTCATCAATAGATCTTTATTTCCTCTGTTAATTAAATAACCTCCTGGTGATGACTTCAAGTAGACTTGTTGAGAATTTCTTGTTGCATCTGTTGGGAATTTCTTTATTGAAAATGAATTGTTGCTTCTTCTGGGAATTTGTTGACTGTTTTATTATTTCAAGCTATTGATTGGATCATCAATAAATGTTTGTAAGACTTAAGTCATGTGAGCTAAATTATTATCGACTATGTTCGTTGGGGTATTCCATTCTGTTAATTAAATGTGCTGACACAAGCTGGAGCTCATATGAGTAAAATAACCTTAAATATGGCGTAAAATCCAAACCAAAAGTTAAATTTGTGTGTAATTTTAAGTGTTTCATAAATTTTTTCCAGTATTCCCCACAGCTTGTTCTTATCTCAGCTGGCTTTGACGCAGCTATAGGATGTCCAGAGGTACCAACTGTTGCCATAAAATCTTCGTCATGGCTGCACTTTTCACTGTTTTACCTGTTCTGCTGTTACCTTGCAATTAACCTGGTTCTGCATTATCTCTATAACAGTCTATCAGAAAGGTGTCACATCACACTGATCTGCTTTACCGGTGCAACAAAATATTGGACAGGGCAAGCCAATCTAATTTTTGCGTTTCCCTGTTCTGAAACTTCTAATTGAATTTCTGTCATATTTTTGATTGCTTATTCTCAATGAATTACTAATATGTAGAAATTCATTTGGTCAAAAACTATGATGGCTGGGTGTGATTCATACACCTAAGTTTTAACACCAACATAAGTGTTTTGCAAACAGGTTAAAAAAAATAGTTAAATTACATAACCTGTGTATTGTAGACTGATAGAACAGTGAAGAGAGCACACAGCATGACACAATACATGTACATGCATGTGGACACGAGATAAACCCTTGGAAAAAGGTTTTATCCATGTTACAGTTGTATATTGGAATTGGTCAGGCTGCAGGCCTTTAGCAGATTGATAGAAGTCCATTTTTTTCTCCCCCAAAAAGAAAATCAAAAATAGCTTAAAATGTTATTGCACAGAAGACATCCAATATAAAATCAATGGTAAGTCAATGTAAAAATGGACTTCAATCAAACTGTTATGAAATACATGCCATGGGTTTGTAAAAACACCTGTTCTCTTCTATTCGCCTAGTTTTCACCTGAACTTATACTAGTGTCTTGTGGAATGGACTGTGCAGTCGGAGACCGTAAGGTATATCTTGTGCTAACTGCTTAATGTAGAGACTTTCTTTCAATATTGCTTCCAGCCACACTGATCAAGTGTAAAATAATTTGTTGCATGACAAGTAGCTTAACCTTCTTATAATACACATGCATGCTATTTCTCTAGTTGAAATTGTACTAATTAATATGTATATATATTCCTAACTTTTCATGTCGACCCTCAGGTATATGAGTGAGTCACAAGATGTGGCTCCGACAATTGCAGGGGTGGTTTTTACGAGGTTTCCTCACAGTTTTCCACTGTAATATGGCAAGGAGCAGTGTGAAGTGGACAATCCGTCGTCATATCAGTGAAATACCCTTGAGTACGACGTTATACCCCAATCAAACAAACAGACAAACCTAACTTCTCACTTAACTTTATTTAGAAGGTGGTATGTGGGAGTTTCCTGTTCCTTGGTGCTCACGGAAGCTGATCTATTATGACGTTCTTGTTTGTGTCTTTCTATTGTCCTGTCTTTGCTTAGTTTGTTTGCCAGCGACGTTCAGGGTGGTTTTCTTCACCCATTGCTCATTGGATTGGTACGCTGTCATAATAAAGGAGTGAAATAATCTCAAGTATCATGTCTTAAAACCCCTTATGGAACACACAAAAATCTAACAACTTGCAGATGTTTTCTTACAGGGCCATATTTTGTGTGCAATGCTCATCTTGTCAAGTAGACGGTAGTTTTCTTTATATTTTGCCTGTGACTGGGGTTAAGTGAGTCAGTGGCCCTGGCAATGGCTGGGCTGGTTTTTTTTCCTCATGGTTTTCCATCCTAGTATTATATTAAGCAAGGAACCATGTGTAACAGACAATCTGTCAATATATAAGTGAAATACCCTTGAGTAGGGCGTTTAACGCAAACTAACCATTATGATTTTGACTGAGTGAAATATTAGTATAATTATCATATACAAACTACATTGTGTAAGCTTAAATAATATGCTTCTCTACTCTACCCTTGTAGCGATATGAATTAGTCTGTGCATATAATATAATCTCTCTTCTATTTATGCTTTGTTAGCTGCAAGGAAAAAAAATTCTAGATATGTAAATTTTTGTATGTTCTGTGTAAGCAATTTGTTAAATTTGGTTTGACCAAAAATTTAAAAAAAAATAAACTTGTAGATGCTGCAGAGGAATTTTTTGGACGAATTTCTCTTCAATAGTACATATAATCACATACACAATTAACAGGGCAAACTGTATGGTCTTATGATTAAGATATAAATGTTGTTTGGTTAATGTTATCAGAACAAATCATGAGTCTGCTGACGTTAATCAGTGGTCCGCGAGATAGATCATGTTCCTACTGTAATATAGTGCTCTAAGGCTCAAATACCAGCATTTGTCTTAGATACATGTATATGAAGGAGTTGTACAATGTGACTGGCAATTTCAGTGTGATTTTTTTTTACGAGGTTTCCTTCTTGTTTTCCGTCCAATTTAAGTGAAGCAAAGCATTAAATTAGTGGATAGTTCATTGTTTTATAAGTAAAGTACCATTGACTACATGCACAATGTTAAATTCCAATCGGGCAAATTTCTAATTAAAGTTCGCGTTATTTCTAGGGTGAGATGGAAGTGACTCCAGCCTGTTTCCCCCATCTTCTCCACATGGTATCTTCTCTTGCTGGAGGTCGAGTTTGTGTTGCTTTGGAGGTCAGTTGATGTCAGTTAGGTGTTAACTAAGATGTTTTAACAAGACAACACTGTAGATTCGCCGTATTTGTGTCATTTGTTATGATTGATAAAATAGGCTGATCACTCCCCAAATAAGGGGAATCCCCCTGAAATCTTTGCTACAAATCCCAATGAAGAACCCATTATAAAATGTCAAAAGAAGCAGCAATGCAATGTTTGTCAATTTGTTTGTGGGTCTGTGTTTATGAATATGAATTTTGAGGTAGTCCCTGATTCACAGCCATAAAGGCACAGGCATTAATTAAAAAAACAAAACATAATAAAGTTCTACATTTCTTTATCAAGTATCGTACAGTTAGAAATGGACAATTCATCCTTATAAGGTGAAGTGCCCTTGAGTATGGAGTGAAATTTGCAATACAGACTCAGTAAAAACTTTTCATATAGATGAAATACATATACCCTTTTCGAAAAATATAGAAAACGAAAATGACAATCATTCCAATCATTTAATTTTATCTTACACTTGTCTTGTCTAACAGGGTGGTTACTGTATTCCTTCACTGTCAGAAGGTGTGGCCTTGACCCTTCGTGAACTCTTAGGTGATCCCTGTCCACTCATAGGTCAAACACAGGAGCCCTGTCAAAGGTAACCAGAAATAATAATTTTTCTAGACTAGTGTTAAAAATTTAATTGGTCCCTTTTGGATAAAATCCAGTTTGACTAATTTTTTCATTGACTAGGGTTTGACCCATCGTCAGCCCCACCATAATTGTAAAAATCATGAAAAACTTTCTCACGTATATGGACTTATTGAGTATAGTGGGGCATTCAGTGCCATACACCATTTCAATACTGCCTTCATTGATCAATGTTATACATCAACTTATGACAAATCAAACACAAATAATCCCATTCATTTTCAACGGATTGTCAATAAATCTATAATATGCTTGCTGAAAAACTCAATTATAAGCTCAAACTCAATTTGAGCACTTTGTAGTAAAACAATTTGCATCATATTTATTTTTACTACCATAAAAATTGAATATTTAACTTTAGATTAAAGGGATACAATTTTTTATACATCTGATGAAAATAGATTGTATTATGGTATGATGGTCGCAACCGGCTAACAGAGCAGAAATAAAAAAATATAAGGCTATAAAACTTGGCACACATATCCCTATCATTTGTAGTTGTGCCTTTTGTTATTATAGATTCACTATTTTTTTTTTAATTATTTTTTTGGGTACAAAGTAGGATGTAGTCCTAAACAGAATTGGATTTCATTTCCATAGCAGAGCTAAAAAACTATAACGTCTATCTTTATGAAACTTGGTAAACACTTTCACCATTAACTGTAGCTTTTAGCTGTTATGGATTCACCAATGTTTTTCTGTCCGTTAGTCAGGTGTCTGTCCGTATGGCTCAAATCATTTTCAACATTGATGCTATAGGTGGTTACCATGGTAACCAAATCAATTCAAGCTGTTCAACAAAAAAACATGGGTACCACTGTATCTAAATTGATTTACCGTTTGAGACTCGAGCCGGGGTTTTAGTGGTTAGCATGTCAGCCTACTAATCTTATGTTAAACCACAAATAAACAAATAAACCAATAACTTATGTCATATTTCAGTGTGATAGAGTCTATTCTCAATGTGATAAAGGTATTAAGACCCTACTGGAAATGTTATAAATATCAGACAAGTTCTGGTTTTGATGATACATGTACCTGCCCATATCCTGAAGTCAACCAATGGCCTCCCAAGTACGTATTATTCTTCTTACTTATTCTCCTGGGGCCGGTTGCTCGAAGGGCTATTTAATTTAATCCTCTATTAGATGACATCATGCCATGATGAAGGTCTATCTCTAATCCGGTATCAGGGATTTAATCTAGTGTAAGTGACTAATAGTCTTTAGAGCAACTGGCGCCTGGACCCAGATGCTCAAAACTAAGATTAGTCCTGAATAACAGATTAAATCGATAATCCAGGATTAGAGATAGCAATCAACATGGAATGGCAGGTGGTTGGAGGAAGCTTCCAGTTGCCCGAATGCTTTCTAAGTTAAAGAGGAACAGGAAGCCGATATGTTTGTGATGTCTTTGTATTGTCCTGTGCATGAGTGTCCTTTAGTTGTCCTGTGATGTTTTTGTTTGTTGCCAGTTGTGTCGGGGGTGGTTTCCTTCACCCATTGGGCTGGCATGCCGTCATATGAGTGAAATAACTTTAAGTACAAAGTTAAACCCTAATGAAACAAACAAATCAACATGGAGTGACATTATTTACTTGCATTTGCCATTTCTCTGATTATAGAGATAGTTACCTCTGAAAGCTAAGAAATATAATTTTATAATTATGTATTAAGTATTATATGTCACTATTTCACTTGTGAGTCATCTAATCTATTTTATTAAAATTAATAGTGCTTTTGACAACATGGACCCAGTTGTTAACTGCGAATGGATTTATTGGTTCTGTTTATTACTGACTTGAAACTGTCATGTGTGTAAATTTTACAAAGTAGCATAGCTAGATTAAATTTATATTAATAATAAAATATCTTGTTACTCTGTACAGGAAATAATTTTGCTGGCATAATTTTAATTAACAATAAGACATATTTCAAAATAAATTGTTTTAGAAAAGAATTGGATGTAATTTCTGTAGAGCAGGTATAACATTCTCCACTGCTGAGAACAAACCAGATGTTTATGTTGAGGATGACTACCCGGTGAAAACTGCCATAGAGAAGGAGATTATTCAATCAAGGATTACTGAACTAATTGAATCAACATCACTGAAGAAAGCTGATAATAGGTATTGTATTTATTTAATTTTTGGTAATATTTATGCACTTTCATATAAATGCAGGACTTTTCACATTGGCTGATTGGGCCCGCAGCTGTGGCTTAGTGGTAGCGAGTGCGCTTACTAATCCTACTTTGATGTACTCTTCATAGGATCGAGTCCATCTGTCGACCCTCAGGTACATGAGTGGGTCACATGTTTTGGCTCCGGCAATCGCGGAGGTGGTTTTTACAAGGTTTCCTCTCGGTTTTCCACTGTAATTTGGCAAGGAACAGTGTGAAGTTGACAATCCGTCGACATAAAAGTGAAATACCCTTGAGTCAGACGTTAAAGCCCAATCAAACAAACAAACAAACAATCCTATTGCCCTGGTGTTCTCAGAGTTTAGGGGCAACATGAAGCTGATCTGTTTGTGATGTCTGTGTTTTACATCTTGTATTTGTCCTGTGTTGTCTTTGTTTGCTGCCAGTGACGTCGAGGGTGGTTTCTCGCCTATTTGGCTGGCACGTTGTCATGTGAGTGAAGTAACCTTAAGTACAGCATTAAACCCCAATCAAACAAACAAAGACAAACAGAACAACCCACCCATCACCAAAGTTAAGTGCAGGGATAAACATTACGGATTGTGATGGGTTATTACCGAATAACTAATCCAAATTTAGTGTCCCTTGCATGTTAAATAACAGTAAAGTGAGTGAGTGATTTTAAATTAACTCCTCAAAACATTTTCCCTATATTTCAAACTCTGTTACTGTATTACTTAAGTTACAATTAATGTTCAGTATTATTTAAGTAACAATAATAAATGTTTCACTTTAGTTGTAATGTTCTTTGTAGTATTTTTCATGCACTCCAGGGGCCAGTTGCTCGAAAGATGATTAGCCGCTAACACCAGATTAAATCGCTAATTCTGGGCTAGAGATAGACCTTCAATATGGTGTGACATCATCTAATAGCGGGTTAAATTTAATAGCGCTTCGAGCAGCCGGCCTCAGGTTGATAGAACTTCAGTTCTTACGGTCTGCAAATGGAGAATTTTCCCGTGATAAGAGTGTCAACAAGTTTAATCTTAATATATTTATTTATTAATTAAATCTTTAATATTGGTCCTCATGATGAGGGCAGTATGTACATAGCACAGTCATGCTTTCTTTACTTCGCATTAGAGGAGCATTAATTTTACAACACATATTAAAATTAAACTTGTCGACACTCTTATCACTGGAAAATTTCCCATTTGCAGATCTTCAAAACTGAAGTTCTAACAACCTGAGGCCGGTTGCTTGAAGCGCTATTAAATTTTATTTATTAATTAAATCTTAAATATTGGTCCTCAGGAAAAGGGCAGTATGTACATAGCACAGTCCTGCTCTCTGTACTTAGCATTAGAGGAGCATTAATTTTACAACACAGCAAGTACTTCAAATTTTATAAGTCTGGCTTATACTGTTGGGCTACACCACCATCACATAAGTGACACACCCTGGAGCCTGGCCTTAAACACCAATCAATGCATTTTTTTATATTGTGTTGCAGAACATGTCTGGTTTTTGATGCTGATATGAGAGCCCATAAAAATGCTGTTAGCACGTATGTATTGAAATATTAATTTTTTTCTCTATTGATTAGTTGACTTAGTAAAAAACCTACCCTATCTAAAACATCTTCATCCTCCCCTTCTTTTACTTTTGCCTATCATAATCAATGTACTGTTTTCTAATTTGCTTTGTTTTAATTTGTTTGGTGTCTTGAGCACTCTGGTAATTTAATTTAACTTGGGGTTATATAATTTACTGATGGCATGAAGTTGTCTTGGATTGATGAAAATAAAATGAAAATTGATAACTGTAGATGAATAGTCTTCCCTTGTAATTATAATGAAACATTTGCCATGGTGAAATTATATTCATTAAGATAAAATCAAATAAAGAATAGTGTTTATTCCTTTAATGTGAAATCATATGGTCTTTGTTTGTTAATTGCACAGAAGTCACCCCGAACGTCCAGACAGGATATCACGAATATTTGACTTACATATCGAATGGGGACTCTATGAAAAATGTCTGAAAATCAAGGTAAGAAACATTTGTACTGCACAAAATGATGATTGTGACATATTAAACTGAGTGAAATAAATTTAGCACAGTGAAAGATGACTTTTTGACCAGCCTGCTTGATATGTGTATAGCATTAGTCAGAAATCAGGAAATACTGTCCCTATTTTAACACACAGTTTTGTTTTACTTTTCCACATGTCTTTAATGTAAAATTTGATAGAATGGCATCTCAAGGCTTCTGGCTTAGACTGTTCTTTGTTGTACCGTTTGCAAGCCTGTGCTGTAATCTTTTCTGGCGGAACCTTGAAATCTAGATAACCTAACATTTACATTTTCCCTTGGTTTGCTGATTTTTGAAATACATAAATGTGCCTTTGTGAAAAATAAAACAAAATTGCTTTAAAATACAATCTTCATTAATAATCAAATAACAAAATTTGTCAAAATCAGTGGCAAAATGCAAATTTAGACGGAGACTGCAAACAATTTGGGAAACCTATAAATAGGTCCTCCTAAATTAGGTTTGCATAATAACCATGGGGATACCTCGTTCTGTCCATTCAATAGTGTGATAGTTCCTTTGAGCATTTGATAATGCAGTTTTGAATACCATTCTTTTTATCAGTATATGTAACAAACAAAATCCCTGTGAATCGCCTAAGACATCACTATATTTACCGGTTTGACTGTTGAGCTCAATAACATCATTCTCAAGCATGGAGTATGAGTATGAGTATGAGTATGAACCCTCTTTACGTTCTCATAATTATTATTATTTAAAAGTTGATAATGACAACAAAATTATGACTTGGTATGTCAATTCCAGCCTAGCTAAGCTGTGTCATAAAAATCAACTTTAATAATTTGTTTGTATTTTTTAAGGCCAGAGAAGCCAGTGTGGAGGAACTGTCATTGATCCATGAGTAAGTTTACAGGCACACTGCATTTTTATCAAATTATACAATTTTTGATCTTTCATAAAAAATAATAATATTACATCAGTTAACATTAATTACATATCAATTTTTTAAGACTAAATACTGATACAGATATTAATATGCAGTAATATGCAGTAAATATATCAACATTTTGCGTATTAATAGTTTAAAGAGGGGTGTTTTTACACAGATTGATGAGTGCGGCAATTGTTGAGTGAAGTGATACCAACAGTTTGTTTCATTCCCTTGTTCAGGGCATATCTTGGTATATCTTCTTATTGATATTTCTTAAAGTTAAGAAAAACTAAGCGAATTTTAAAACATCATTTTTAATACATGAACATCATTTTTCTTAACTTTTGATGATCCGTAATGAAAGATAATCAGTGAAATTTATAAAATGTGACC
>JAQQZZ010157931.1:0-12206 GCA_030265115.1 Mopalia vespertina | reverse complement strand
TCACACGATGTGTCTTAAACAATCTCGGATGTGTTTTTTGCTAGCTTTTCTCATCGTAAAATATTAAAGATAAAGATAAAAAATATGTTGCATGCAGGCTGAGCGTGTGTTGCTACTTACTCGTACGGACAAGCTCCTTTTGACCTTTTTGGGGGTTTTCTATTTTTCCTTAAAACAATAAACACACTGCAACTGAGTTGTTAATTAACCCAATATACAAAACCTTTTCTCAAATTGTTTTGATTCAGTAGTGCTTATTTGCACGGCCGGAAATTTTTTTTATTTCCCTGCAATGAAAAAAAATAAATACTGAAATTTTCCCGCCATTTGTAAGACTAGTCGGCCATTTGTCATTGAAGTACAGTATGTTGGGGTTTTGGAGCCGGTACCTGCATATAACTGTCAATAAAATAATTTATTTCCTCATTTGCTTTGTAACAACATTTTCTTGTCAAATAATTGGTCAATAACTTTCCCCACAGAAAAGTGTGTTATAGCTACTGCCATGAATTATATTTAAACTACAATAAGATTGCTATATTATACAATAAGATTGTACCCTTTGAGCTCCGGGCTTCTACTGTGCTCTATCTGCAGTCCGCGCTATTTTCATTTTGAACCAATGAAAAAATAGATAATTCAAGGAATTCTCTGAACCGTTATTGGTAGGAAAATGAAAATTGGATGGGCCAATCAAATGAAGGCTGCTCTCTCTGCGGTCCGCGCTTTTGCTGCATAGGCCCATGTAACAGTATTTCTTGCACCGGATAGATTTAGTTTTGGCAATAAAATGAAACATTTCACTTCCTAAAACCATTTATTTCGCTAGTCATTGATGTCTTAATATCTTTCTGTTTCTTATTTTCCAATATTATGATTGCATTGTTTTACTAACATACATGATTGCCACATTAGACTGTCATAAATATCTTCCCGATCGCGCGTTTGAGGACGCTATTTTTCTCACAAGGTCTGTACTTCTATTTTCTAAAACGACTCTCTTTTTTCTCTCAACTTTTTTTTAATTGCCGTTTGTTTCGGAAAATGGGTTAACTACTTTTCATGAATTAGAAAAAGAAAACCTTTCCTCCGAATAAGGATGGGTTATGTTGTTTTTGCAATGAATACAATCCCACTTTTTTATAATCTTGTTACAGGAAACATATATTTTATTGTGGTTTGCCTAATTAAAAGTTAAACCCAATAAAAAGTGAACATCTTTTTCTGTTCTTCTAGTACATGAAGTTGTAACTACAGCTGAAGATTCTGTTGCCGAGGTGACCAAGACCTCCGCTGATGAAGTGATCATTTCCCAGTCCGATCTCTTTGTGTCTCAGGACATCGATGCCATTATCCACCCTGTCAATAACATCTTACTAACCCGAGAGCAACGCAAGTTTAAAGAGAGTTTGAAGCAGAGGGGTATGTATTTAAGAATCAAAACACAGCAGTAGTTTGAGAGAGGGGAGGCTATCGGGGTGGTCCATTTTAAACTGAATAAACGTAGCCATTGAATATCAGTTCACAGCAAGTAAATACTCCATGTTAAACGAGTTCATGGGCTTAAAGCAGGCCTTGCGTTTCAGCGGGTATCCTGGTATCCAATACCCACTGGGACACTCGCAAATTATATAACGGGTATCTTATTGGATACCAGTAAGAAAAAAAAATATAATTCAGCAGTATCTTGTCAGGTGCTCTGACTGCTCTCTGGTCACCATTTGGTATGCAATTTAAAAAAAAATCGTCATAAGCAGAAAGGGGGGGATAGTATACCCCCTCTCAGACTCTTCCCCTACTCAGTCACTAGCTCCTTCGATTGGATGCTCTGCTCCCTAGGATACCATGGATACTCGCAAACTATCACTACGGGTATCTACTTGGATACTCCTAAAATGTGAGGAAAAGCAAGGCCTGCATGTCCCCTCAAGGTCAGTCTTCTTGAAAGTGTCAATTTACACATGTCCCCTCAAGGTCAGTCTGCTCATACATGTAGTGGTGCAAGTAGTGGTGGTGGAGCTTTCAGTTATGGTTTAGCAGCAAGGCCTGGTGGCCATGGATCATTGGTTAGCTACTGACCATCTGCTCGCAGTTACGACTCCCCCATTTGATTTCAAACTGAAAAAAACTATCAGAATAGTATAATGATACTATATATAACTTATACGGCAATTGATTTTAACACGCACCACTCATTCACCTCAATTTGATTCCTGCAATATACTCATTAACATCTTTGTAATCATCAAATTAACCTCAAAATACCGTGCAGGGTTAAGTGTGACACAACTGTCATTATAAAGTAGAGAATAAATTCATGGATTAACTTCAAACTTGAAATACAGCGACAAAGGATTGCATTTCAGTATATTCCAAAAAGTAATATGTCTGTGACTGTAAGCTTCTCAGCTTGTTCATTGAAAAGGCCTCAGGATTCTCAGAAAACACAACTAGGGAGACGTTAACAATTATTGTGACATTGAGGATAATTTACAGTATTGTCTTGCCCTCTGTGATTCCCGTAAAACACAACTAGGGAAAAGCTGACAATTATTCATTGAAATTGAGGGTGGTGATGTTTGATGTTGCAGGACAAGTATTGAGTGCGCATGTGGCTGGTAGAGTGGTAATGAAGAGCTATCTCAGCGGCATGCCCGAATGTAAATTTGGGATCAACGACAAGATACTCATGGATAGTAAAGGCAAGAGTGGATTAGATGATCCAGGAAGAGGGTAAGCCCATTTAATATTATCTTCAATACTTAGACTTTATAAACGTAGAATTAATAGTTAAACCCCAATTGAACAAACATCAAACATTTTGATGTATAAAATGGTTCAAGTTGAATGCATTGGGTGTCATTGAATACTATTTTATTTTCTCCAATTCTAACACTTTATGAGAGAATTAATAGATGTTTTAGTGAGTTACATGGTAAGTGTCTGGGATATCTTTTTCCTTTAAAATGGTGAATGGACACGCCATGTCAGAACATCACCCGAGGAAACACAGGTGAATGAAAGCAATAATCAGAGCTTCACATTTGAGGAAAGTGATCACTCACCTTTTGGTACAATGTTTTCAGCTCTCGCATATTGTTCAATTTAACATTATGCTAAATAGATATCAATCCTCTACATAATAAAAACACCCTCCCAAATCCAACCAGGTGAGTGATTTTCAGCTCTCCTGATCATTTCAAACACAAAACCCTGATAATACAACCAGGAATAATGTAAACTGCTTGATAGCTTTAACCAAATCACTTCTCAGATTCATACAACACATGATAGCAAACAGAAAATCACAATTAGATATAAAGCTTTCCTTCTGAACCACCATAACTTGTGACTAGAAATGGTGGCCTTGGCCTTTGATATTAACTAAATAAAGATCTAATGACGTGATGGAGCATTGAAGCAAATTTCAAATTAAATATAGATCCAATGACATGATGGAGCATTGAAGCAAATTTCAAATTAAATATATCACAGTTGTCTCCCTCTCCAGAATTATGAAATTATATCCGAAATTATTTCATTGTGTAAAAGTCTGGTGATGTTCTGACAGGCACACACGTCACAGTTTTGTTATACAGGATATATTGTTCAGGGATTGATCAAAGAACAAGAAACTTACCAAACTGGGATTTAATTTTGAACATTTCCGTGTAGAAAAATTGTAAAGATTGAATACAGTGGGTGTCATTGAATAATTTGTTTTGCATCTTGGGGCAGTCAATGCGACTTTAATCAATCCCTGATTTTGGTGACATGTATTTACTAATGAAGGTGATAGACAGAAATTTGTTTTTAAAAGTTTGAAGGGATTAAAAGTTAATTATTGAAAGGAATTGTCTGTTGTTGTAATGTATTAATTGCTTATAAATTGTTTCTAACAATGAAACTTTAACATTCAGGGTCCAGAGTATGCACAGGTAAATTGCCATCTTGGTGTTGTTTCTCTGTGATTTTCTCTACATATCTCTATTTACACAACCATTATAAGGTGCATGCGATTTGGAGGTGTTGTCAATGAAGGTCATCTGTTTCAAAGACAATTGGGCGCTTGGGTTTTTTAGGTTGGAGCTTACTGGTGCTCTCGGAGCTAAGGGGCAACAGGAAGCTGATCTGACATCTGATATTTTTGTATTACAGCTTGCCCTATTGTCCTGTCTTTGTTGGTAGTGACGTCAACTATAGGCTAAGATAAAGACTCGTCCAACTGTCATTTAAGACAGGCAGATTTCTAATAATAGTTAAAATGACAGGTAGAAACTCTGAATTTTAGCATGGGAAAGATAGGAAAATTGAACATTTGGACAGGTAAAATTTCTCAGAATAAGGATTCCTGACAGGCAGACTTCTAATCCTAGCTAAGACATTGACATCTATGGTGGTTTACTTCGCTTTAGGCTGACACGCTGTCATATGACTGAAATAACCGTAAATATAGTGTTATACCCATATCGAGCAAAGAAACTACATGTATCTCAAAGACCGAGGAGCCCCAACCATGATTAGTGTATGGGTCTACAGACCCTCCTTTGATGTATTGCTCACCGGTTCAAACCCTCCGTTAATCTCCAGAATATGAGGGTGTCACACGAGGTGTTTCTGGGGGACTGTTTTTATGAGGTTTTATCAAAATACCCTTGAGTATCACGTTTAGCCCTAATTAAACAAACATAGAAGACAAAGTTCATTTCTATGTTAATTTTGAGCCTTTTTGCCTATTATCTGTCGTCATGGTAATAATGACAACACCTCAAATCAGAAAGTAATCGCACCCTAAATATGCTTCACTGCCTAAAACACAACCTTCACTATTAGCTTAGCACTCGCTGTTGTAAAATGTTTTGGCACAAGCTTATTGTATGTTGTGATTAAATGTACGTTTTCTTTATTTGATTGACATGTAGAATTTAATGACATGAAACTACATCTTCTTTATATAATATGTTATCACCAAGATTGTGGTCAAGTTTGTTACGAAGTGTTCAAGCTTGTCAATGTACCTTGAAGACTTTTTTTATAGACAGGCATTGTTTAGGGCAAAATGCAATAATTTCATGACATCAAATCTTTGTGTAGATCAAACACGTCACCAAATAATTACAGAGGAGTTTTTAAAAAAAAATTTCCTGCCCAAATTTTGGATCATTGTCTGGGATCTGTATCCACTTTTGGTTTGATTTAGACACAGAAATTTTTATAAGAAATAATAAATTATTACCAACAAAATTCAGGGGTAGATTTTTGTATACATTTGCAGGACATGTCCAATAAAAATTTAGATTGTCCTCTAAGTTCCCCCGAATGTACCAAACTTTGTGATAAAAATTATGCGGAACAAAGTTGTCGAAATTTCCACTATTTCAATCCCTGTAATTGGGCTTATAATATTTTGAACGCCCTTTGTTTTCTGGAACCAAATTGCCTGAAATAGCAACACTTATTTATAGTCTGGCCTGGGTAATCAGTTTGGCGATTTGCTGCATGTGGACGGAGACTTTGCTTCCTAGCTACATTTATCTATAATATGGCTTCAATAACTCTGTACATTTGGATGTTTTTCAGATTTATAGCAAAATATGATTTAGAATTTGACATTTCATTTTGGTGAAATCATTGATAGAGCTGATCCTGCGACCTGGTGCTCCTACAGCTAAGGGGCAGCATGTGGTTTGATTTGTTTGTTTGATTGGGGATAAACACCCTATTTGTTTGTTTGTTTGGGGATAAACACCCTATTTAATGTTATTTCACTCACATATGTTGCCTGCCAAACCAATGGTTGAAGAAAACCCCCTTCGTCATCACCACTGGCAACAAACCTGGACAAAAGCAGGACTTTCATAGCAAGTAACATCACCAACAGATTGGTTTCATAGTGGTGATGTGTTGTCACATAGTCCTGAGAACACCAGGGCAACAGGAAGCTCCCCCAACCCATTCGAGTCAACTTTTCTTATTGCATTGCATTTTCCGTTCTGTTCTGTGTTGTATATTGGCCTAATTTGTTGTCTGGGACACCCAATTCAGAAGATGGAATGTGATTTTCCTTGGCCAATAGAGGGACATGCAGTCATATAAGTGAAATAGCCTCAACTATGACATTAAACAACAATAAAACAAAACAAACAAATTGTCCAAAACTGTTTTGCCTCCAAAAGACATACATTTCCATATCACTCGATAAAGAAATGGAAAAGAGGTTGTAATGTAATATTGGTATTACCAAATGAGAAATTGCTGCTGACTTCTACGCTATCCTATAGACTTCCATTAAATTTTATCACCTATTGTTCTATCCATCATTATCTGTTTCTGCTTGGCACCAAGTCACTGCCTTTAAATCACTAAGCACTCCTACGTGTCATATCTGTTTACTAATTACTATACTGTGCTTTCTGTTTTGCACCATTTGTTGAAATTTATTACACTTATAACCACAGAGCACTAGTAATGTGCATCAACACTAACAAAAAAACATCTGAAGGTTTTTTGTGTATGGAAATTTGCAAACATTACAATCTTATCTGGTTGGTGCCTCATCTAGAGGAGAACGAGAATTCCTAGTCTGTGATTACGTGTTATTTAATGATTTTATTGTAAAGATTAAATTAGAATTGCTGAGTTTGTCCTTGGTGTTCTGCATGATTGTTTTGAAGTGTTGGTGCAAAGATTTGACAACTAGCTGTTGTACAGTATGCTTTTACATGTGGCTGGTATAAAAATTATTTTTATGTCTAATTGTGGTATATTTTTGTTTTGGAAAGTGGAAGTGAAAATATTAACTGTTATTTTTTTTTTGTTATTCTGGGATTTCTGCAGGGTATAAATTTGGTAATTAAAACAAACGTTTTTTTGGACCATGCTGCACTTAAAAGTGGACTACACGATGTGGCTCGGGCAATTGCTGGGGTATTTTTTGGGGAGGTTTTTTTCCCAGTTTCCAAAAATATTTAAGCTAGGAACAGTGTGAAATGGACAATCTGTCATCATATAAGTGAAAATCCTTTCAGTATGATGTTTAACCCTAATCAAACAAAAAAAATATTTAAAATATTTTAATTTTACTAATTACGGTTCTGCTGATCTTTATTTATATTTGAACACTTTGTAATCCCACTGATGAAACCAGCCTCCTGTGTATTGGGGTGGAGCGGTCTAGAGTGTACGCTCTACAGAGTGTATGCGTCTGGCCCACATATCCCCCTCACCTCTGGGATCGCGGGTTCGATTCTGCAGACAGTTTGTGGGTTGGTATGCCAGCAACCAGCGGAAGGTTGTGGGTTTTCTGGGTAAATTTACTACCCAGTTTTCCTCCCACATTAATGCTGGCCAGTGATCTGTTATTGGGATTAAATCCTGTTGATCTAATATCTCAGCGTATTTACATGTGGAAGAGTTCAAAGTAGACAGTCTGTCTTTAAAACTTCAGACAGACAATCGGGAAAGTGATCGGTGGTTTGTTGGTTAGTGTGTCGGACTACTGGTCCTCCTTCAATCTAACACTCACAAGTTCAAGTCCTCAGGCATTGATGGTTTATATCAACTCTCACAAAGTCGTGGGGTGCCTTTTTTTCCTTTTTTCTTTTTTTAAGAGGTCTCTGTCAGTTTTCAACTAAAATTTAAGTAAAGGAGAATACGAGATGGACAATCTGCATCATATAAGTTAAATACCATTGAGTACGATGTTAAACACCAGTAAAAAAAAAAACAAGCAAACTTAGCTCTTTGGCTACAGAAGATTTGTTTCTAGTCTGTTGTCCTGTACAACGTTTGCTTCTGGGCATTAAAGCTAATGCTCATTGGTTAGGTTAAACATGTTTTGGACGAATAGCTGACGAGCCGCTCACAGCCACTTGTCGTCTTTTCTGAAGAAAATTCGAGCCACTGTTGGCAGCTGGTTGTAGTTAAAAGAGTTCAGAATGGTGTACACATCAACTGAAAAAAAGTTTTGCAAGACGCCTGGATGATCTTCAAATGTAATCCCATGATGTCTGAGTCCATCTGTTGTTTAATTGTACTGTGCTAGATTACAGTTTGTTGGGGTTAATTAATGGTTGAATTGTCCTCACCTGCAATCTTAAACTCACAAAAAAGGGTTACAAAACCAGATTGAGGTAAATAAACTATTACAGTATGTACATGTTTTTTTTCTTTGTCAGAACAACAACAGGAAAGACCTCAATAGCTATAGATGATTGTCAATTCCACCAGTGTGTGAAACTGAGCAAGTTTGAGACTGAGCATAGCATCAGTTTTATTCCACCTGATGGGGAGTTTGAACTTATGAGGTACACTGAAACAACAACAACAAATCAAGGGAGATAACAAAATAAATATGAATTAGTCAAAAGCGTGTTCTTATTTCCGTCTTTATTCAAATTAAGAGTTATTCAACACGGAAATAAAAATGCCGATCAAATCTCTAAAAATAAATTAAAATTTTCATTTATTTTGAATCTCTGACAACAACAAAATAAGTGTAAAATTATTTCTATGGTTTCCTCGCAGTTTTTCACCACATTTAAGTAATTTAAAAGCAGAGTAAGATATTGGCAATCCATAATCACGGGGGAGGTTTTTATGAGGTATTCCTTTTGTCTTTTTACCATGTTTGAGTAAGGTAGAGTTAGACATGTAAAATCTGTTGTATAACTGAAATACCCTTGAGTATGGTGTTAAACTTAAACCAAGAAATAAAAAAACTGGTTGTAATGGATCTTGACTGGGCACATGGCCTACACATCTTACCTGCCTATATGTATATTGATTTTTCACTTGAAATCCTGATATTTCTTCTTAGTCTACTACATATAAATAACAAAACAAATTTCGTATATAACAGGCAAAAACTAAAACTCGAATACCTGAGGGAGTACTGTATATAAATGTATAATCAACTAATTGTTATTTTGTTCAGGTATCGGACAACCAAAGACATTAGCTTGCCATTCCGTGTTATTCCATTAGTGAGAGAAGTTGGCAGACAGAAGATGGAGATTAAAATGGTCGTAAAATCAAACTTTAAGCCCTCTCTTCTGGCCCAAAAAGTTGAGGTAATTATATGGTTCTAAACTTAGGCATTAAGGTTATTATATGGTTCTAAACTTAGGCATTACGGTTATTATATGGTTCTAAACTTAGGCATTAAGGTTATTATATTGTTCTAAACTTAGGCATTAAGGTTATTATATTGTTCTAAACTTAGGCATTTCGTAATGTAGCATGCCGATATAAATAGAACTGCAGCCACATAAATAAATGACAGGATTCCTTATTGACGGATTTGATGAAGTGCTTCTAAACAGATGCTAAATTTTCCTCTTAAGTGTCACCTTAAGTGTTATGGTCACCCTAGCCTAAGGAGGCTTTCTGAAAGTGGGCACTGCTCTGTTTGCAATCAGTACATAGGACATGGTATGGCATATTGGACAGTTAGAAAACATCAGGATTTGTCAGAAAGAATAAGTTTGATGCTATAATACTTTCACAACTATCATTAATGTAAAAATTATTTATAAACAAAACTTTAGGTGATTTACAGTGAGGATACACTTTTTTAAAATCTTCTTGATGCAGTATGTCTTTGTTTGGCTAACTTTTTACAAATATTTTCACCCTTTTAATTTAAAGGAGTATGCCTGTAGCATGTGTGAAAATTATACTTGTTTGTCACAAAAGTCCTTAAACTGAACTAATTATATATACATTAGCCCATAGGCCCGCGGCTGTTGCTTAGTGGTAAGCGAGTGCGCTTTCTGAGCCTACTTCGATGTCGACTGTCCGGTAGTAGTGTGAAGTGGACAGTCCGTCATCATATAAGTGAAATACCATTGAGTACAACGTTAAACCCCAATCAAACAAACAAACATATGCCCATAACTAAAGTAAAATTTTGACGGAGTGTTTATCTTGGACAAGAGGATTCAACAATTTTAGAATTGATGGCCATATCTCTCACCATGGCCAGAAAATGTAGGTAATATGGAAATCTTGTTGCAGGGAAATAAATCATTTTTTTTAGCTGTGCCTGTAACTGAAGGATTAATCTGTAAAATATAATTGAATGTACTTGACAGTGAATTCAATGGACAAAAATTAAGAAAATGTACAAATTTAATTTTTCTTCTCTTACATTTTGTAGCCCTCTAGCTATTAAAGTGAAGTTTGTTTGCAAAATAGCAATTCTGTCTTTACTTAGCACTGGAGGAAAAATAAATTTCCGACTTCATGAAAACACTCTGTATTTTATTGTTATGCTAGTGTCAATTTTGGTTAGAAAACACCGCCATTATATAAGTGAAATACCGTTATGTACGGCGTAAAACACCTATCAATCTATCAATCAATTTAACATTTTGTGACATTACACAGAACAACTTGGCTTGATCATTCGCTGAGAGAAATGATATAGTTAAAAATGAATAAAAGTTTCTTGATGGTATGATGAACCAAAGAGAACTGTTTTATGTTACAGGTCCGCATTCCAACCCCTCTGAATACCAGCGGTGTTCAGGTGATCTGTATGAAGGGGAGAGCCAAATACAAGGCCAGTGAAAATGCAATTGTCTGGAAGTAAGTATCCGTGTCTCAACCAGGGCAGACGGGTGGTTGGAGTGAGCTTCCTGTTGCCCTGGTGCTCTCTGAGCTAAAGGGGAACAGGAAGCCGATCTGTTTTGTGGTGTCTGTATTGCATCCTGTTATTGTCCTGTATTTGTCCCGTCTTGTCTTTGTTTGTTGCCAGTGGTGTCGAGGGTGGTTTCCGTCACCCATTGGGCTGGCACGTCGTCATAGAAGTGAACTACCCTTGAGTACGACGTTAAACCCCAATCAAACAAACAAATCAAAACGGCTTTCTCTCTTGATACACTTGGCCATTCTTATTATCAGATAAACATTTTCCTCTTAGACTTTTGTGTTCCGGATGTGGAAGCAATTTTATACTAACAAACATTTGTAACAACTTACCCCATACCCGAGGTAAGTTGTTACAGCATGTGGGGTAAGTTGTTACAATATGAAATAGATTATCAAAATACAGAATTGATGTAGTTTTTTTCTCTGGTTATCAATTTATTCAAAATAATAAACATAGATGAAACAGAAACAATGGAAAGTGAAATAAATCGAATAAACATTGATTATTGTAGCATAATTTTACACCTCGTCGTCGGATTCACGCTGATGATTAATGTAAGATGGGTCACCACCTGTTCCATCTTGGTGAGACCAGCCTTTACAACTCATATATCCAGGTGTAGCATGTCG
Organism: Mopalia vespertina; assembly: GCA_030265115.1. Taxonomy (NCBI): domain Eukaryota; kingdom Metazoa; phylum Mollusca; class Polyplacophora; order Chitonida; family Mopaliidae; genus Mopalia; species Mopalia vespertina. The sequence goes on along the minus strand of JAQQZZ010157931.1, from coordinate 923 downwards.
TCGCTTTTGTCCTATATATAGCCTGACTTTGCTACAGCAGCCTATCGTTGAAGCGTTATAAAATTTATCTGCAAAATGGTTAAAAGAAAGGAAGACAACGTTTAAACATAAAAAACGAATGCATTAGTTCACAAAAAATGTTATCTTCATCGTATGGAAATTGTACAGTATCCTGTTGCAGCCACATTAAGCCACACTGTTGACGTTTTATGCCATGGGGCTACAGGAGGATTCCAATAAATAAGCAATTATTCAGGAAACATTCACTTAAAGCACCACAACACTTAACACCTTGACAAACGGCTATTATAAATTAGTTGGCTATTATTGGATAAAAATTAATCTTATGGGGACACAGAAAATGGAGCTTGACACGATCACCATATAATCCTAAAACTAAGAGCAACTTTATTTTTGGATTTTCTGCTCTTTGAAACGCGTATTAATTTTTTTAAGGCATGCAATTATCTAATAAAACTATTACATAACGCACCGTTTCCATTATTGTATTGTCATTATTGTTCCCTCTATAGTCGTCTTACGTTTGCAATACCTCACCATTTTGCATGAAAACTGTAAAAAAAAAGAAAAAGTATCGTTATTGTTTAGAATAATATTACAAGCTGTGGGGCAAGTTGTTACATGGACGGAAATCGGTCGGGCAAGTTGTTACAGATGTAACAGCTTGCCCCAAGTTGAGGTCATTGATGTAAACTTTATGTAGGCCAAACACACGAGAACAGGCACTCTGGGATATACATGTAAGCAAAGTATCCGCATTGAAGTTTCCATTGGATTCAAACTCTTCAAACTTTGTATCCACTGGGTTTCAATTGGGAACTAGGTGAAGGGTCTAAAAAAGAAATAATTCCATTTCTTTTCCAATAGGACCAGCCCGGCACCCAGTTTGTTAGTCTCCTTTT
>JAQQZZ010157920.1:0-12206 GCA_030265115.1 Mopalia vespertina | reverse complement strand
AGAATAATAATAATAATAATAATAATCCGAACGATTTCAATATGTCTTTCAAGAAAATCTTGAAAGCCATAATAACGACATTAGAAAACTGATTGGTTATTGTTGCCCACTAGCTCCGAGAGCACCATGGCAACAGGAATCTCTCTCCCTGTCTCTCTGCTCATGAGATGAATTTCTCTTAAACTATATGCAGGTTGTTTTCTATTTGTTGCCATCCACATATTAATGTCTCAAGTTGTATACCACATATGTTTGATTCTGTGTGAGAAATTAACTGGGTTAAATGAAGCCTTACCTTAGTTCTAAATTGGTATCTCTTTATGACGTCAATGGCCTCGTCATACATGTCAAGGCTTGTCAGTAGAGTAATTGTCTCTCGGTAAAATCCTTGCTGTTCAAGACATCGACAGGCGTCGGGAACAAGGTTACATTTCTTGTACAGTTCACCAGCTATTTCAAACTATAAAGAACAACAAAATAAGCAATGTTTTAAAATCAGTTGTTATCTGGTTCATCGATTGGTGTTTAACGTCCTGTTCACGGATATCTCTCTTAAATGTACTCCAACATATATAGCCACACCAACACAGCCTAGAAAAGTGCTCATCTCTGTATGGAAATATGTTTTACTTCAGTGTTCAGTAAAGAGGATATGACTTTGATCAGAAAATACTGGTTGTTTGTTTGTTTGTATGATTGGGGTTTGATGCCGTACTTAAGATTGTTTCACGCAAATGAGGACGGGCCAGCGCAAATGGTGCGGGAAACCACCCTCGACGCCACGGGCAGTAAACAAAGACAAGACATGACAAATACAGACAATCGGAGAAATTATTACAAAGGCGTCACGAACAGATCGCCTTTATGTTTCCCCTTTGTTCTGATAGCACCGGGGCAGCATGAAACTCACTCCCAACACTCCGCTGGAACATACTGCCATTTGCTTTATGGACCCATGTCTGGCTATCATTTAGAATTTATCAATATAAATCACATTTATCAAAATTGATGACATGTATCAAACTGTATCACATTTATCACAATTCTGCTTATAATGTCTCTCCTGACAAATATTGCTGCTTTACAGGCGAGCATTAACTTAGGTGCATTTTTTTTTTGTTATTCCAGGCAAAAGTAATGATGGTCTGCAAAAAGTAACAATGTTTAAAATATTGAAGGCCATCATTGTTTATTGAAAGGTTATCGGTGTAAAACATAAGTTTATTTTGCATTAGCAGCACAACTTCTCTCACTTCCATATAATTGTGAATTGAAGTTAACCAAATTACACTCTTTCCTTAGCCCCATGTCCCCATAACACGACAAGTTATTTACATTTTATTAATTTTATTATTTGCTTTCTGGTTAATGATTTCAATAACGGCAGAAATGAGTGGGAACTTTAATCCATCCTTGTTCTAGACCTGGACCCACTTTTACAAATCCTCCTTATGCTAAGGGGACCTTTGCGTTCCCCTTAAGCCTGAACTAAGGAGACGAGATTCTTTCACAAAGCCACCTTAGCATAAGATCTAAGGGAGCTTAAGCTTTCCCTTAAGCACCACCGTACGTGTAAGGAGACTGTGAAAGAGGGTCCTGATGGTACCATCAGTACCTGTGCCAGTGTGATTAAATGGGCTTTTTAGAAATATATTCTTAGATATACTTCACCAACTCACTTGTCCAATTTTGTCATATAGTCTAGCAGCAAGTTTTCTTTCGCCTGCATTCTGCAGACACCTAGCTGCTTCCAAATGCATTCCACATTTCACCAGGTACTGCTCAGCAACAAACAAGAATTCCTCTCGCATTTTTACAGGAGTGGCAGAGAGACGACTGGCATTCAGTGCAGATGAATGAGCCTGTGCTTGACTTTCTTTCTCATCATTACCCGCCATTTCATAACACTTGGCTGCCACAGAATACAAACGATGCTTCATAAAATCATCCCCTCGTCTCATCCAATCCGCTGGATTAGACTTCTCAGCAAACATGGCTTCAGTGATTCCTATATGAAATAAATCCAATTCCCCTTCAAATTAAAGTGAACCTGTCCATCACAAAAAATACATATATTGAGTACAACAATGAAGGAAGCAGCAAAACAATGTAATAGGCAATAATTTGCTTCATTTCCCTGCAAAAACATTGTCCATAGAAGGCAAATCAGACATAAATAACTTATTTCAATCATAACAATTACTGACAATGAAGTCAAACTTTAGAAACCAAATTCTTTACACTGTTTTAAGTTTCTTTGTTTGATTGCCGTACTTAAGGTTGTTTTACTCACGTGCCAGCCCAATGGGTGAAGGAAACCATCCACTGACAACAAACAAAAACACCACAGGACAGATAGGAGGACAATATAGACATCATAAACATATCGGCTTCCTGTTACTCTTTAGCTCAGAAAGGATTAGGGCAACAGGAAGCTTCCTCCAACCACCCACACAATGTTATCAGAATGGCCACATGAGAAAATTAGTTCTATGTCATTGACAGTCAAATACTGAGTGAACTATTACATTCCCACGAGTAGAAAATTCACTTGAATAGTACCCCTTGCATGAACACTACATTTGAAGATTCACTTGTTTAACAATTAATTTCTTCTTAAAGTCTAACCCCTTCTAGTAGAGCTAATGAACCACTAATTTCATTGCTCAAAAACTAAAATTTATTAATTCCAGAAACTGCAAAAATGTGAAAAGCAAAGCAAAGTTAAGGAACTTTACTCTACCTGGCTACATTTGTAAGTTCATAACTAAAATTTACTTTATGAAAATCACTGTTAGTAGAAACATCATGCAATAACATATATATAACAGACTGAGTAGCTATCAGGTCCACCACTAAAGGCTTTTTTGGAAAAAATATGTTTAATCACCGTTTCCTACTTTTCTTTAAGAACCTTTTTTTTTCTTCAAAGAGCCAAAGAGAAATACAACCACATTTATGGTATTATCAATTAAAGCGAAATACAATCGCATCAGTTTCTTTACTGGAGGAAACTATTTTCCAAATTTGAAATATGTCCATGAATTTGTTCTCAAACCTTATGTTCACAACAAATTCAGACATAAATATTCCTAAATTAAGCAATGGTGGGCATTTTGTTTTATTGAACTTGGAATTTAGCTTTCTCTCCTTAAGATGATGAATTTGTATGGATAAATTCGTCATCTTAAGGAGAGAAAGCTAAATTCCAAGTTAATAAGTGAATTTGTTCTCAAATTATCATATTAACAGCACCAACACATCAATATTGAAAAATCATGGTGAATTTGTTCTCAAGCTACATGTATCATGATCACAAAACAGAAGAGTGAATATTGTAAAACCATGCAATGGGGGCCATTTTGTTCTATGTAATTTGGAGAAATGAAATTCCATTCTTTGTCTTAATGGGGGGAAGCTACACTAAAAGTTTCAAGTTATTCAGTGAATTTGTTCTGAGTATGAGTATTTAGTCGTGAATAATATAATATTATGCAATGGCAGCCATATTATTTTGTGCAATCTGATGAAATGCAATCCTATTCTATATCTTAGTAGTAGAAACTTAACTTTCAGGTTTCAAGGTGATCTTTGAATTTAATGTCAAAATTTCATGTTCATAACATATAGGCATTCATATTGTAAAATGATGCAATCACTGCCATATTATTTTACGAAATACACTGAAATTCAATCCCATCTGTTGTCTTAATAGGAGGAGACTCTATTTCAAGTTTCAAGTTAATCCATGAATTTGTTACAGAGTTCTAGTGTTCACAACATTTAGAGATATGAATATTGTAAAATAATGCAATGGCTGCCATGTTGTTTTACAGAATTGAATGAAATGCAATACCATCCATCGTCTTAACAGGAAGAAGCTACATTCCAAGTTTGAAGTTAATCAGTGAATTTGTGTTCAAGCTAGCATGTTCACAAACATTTGTGATGGACAGATGGACGGACGAACAGACGGATGAATTTATACAAATGGTGTTATAACAATAGTCTCAAGAGTATTTCCCACATATAATAACTTTGAACCAATGATATTTTGGTCATAATCCAAAGAGAAAATTTGGAACAAAACACCCTACCATATACGGAAGTCACTTAAAAACTTTTTTTTCGAAAGAGAATACTATTAAAAGTATTTGTGTTATTTTAGAACAACACTTTCAAGTTTGAAAAGATTCTAGGTCAGAAAATACCCAAAAAATTCCTGAAATATTCAAGGTTGACAGAGGGCTTTAAACCTGCAAGGTACATCGAATGACTCTCAGCAATAAAATTAGCGACTATTAAACTGTGACTCAATACTGATTGTCTACCTTCTGATTGCTCCTCGTTGATGGCAAGTGTTTGAACCAGACGCCGAGCTTTAAAGTACTCAAACATGGGAGCTCTTGCTTCCATGTCCTCATCAAATATCCAGACATGTACTCTGGCCCGTGTTAATGCTGTGTACAAGTGTTTCAACTCAGAACACAACACTTTATGCTGCTCTGGATTGAAGGTCAAAGGTCTGCAAGAAGACGCTTTCATGGTTTCTAAAATCATAAAACAAGATATTTTAACGATGGTACTCTGTTGATTGAAGAAAAACATTTTAGACGCCAAACTTAATATGAACAGCAAAATATGCTTAAACAACTACTGACTGGTGTTTATTGCCATGCTTAAAGGTCATTCACATATACATGTATGTCATGAAATGCATCTTCATATTTACTTGATTTCCGAGTACATGTTCATCGTTAAAACTCAGTGGTTAACATTTAAATATGGTTACCATCCTAATAAACTTGGAACAGCTAAATGAATTCCTCATAACAAGTTTTTGACATAAGATTAAATGACGACAAAGCAACAGAACATCTGATTTGTTGGTCAGCCACATTTGGACAGGGAGCACTACTGCAAACAGGTAACATCTAAAACCTCTGATCAGTGTATTCACTGATAAACCTGGACAGGTAGCAGCAGCAATGACAATTTACTAACCAAAGTCAATAGTGGCCAAACTGTGGTTTGTGTTTTCTGTGGTTTTCTGTGAGGCCAATCTTTGAAGAAAGTCTGTGACCACTCTCCATTCTTTACCGGCCTGGGAAGTAAACAAAAATGTGGACTTTTACAAGTTGCAAAAAAATGTCAAGAGTAGTAAAACTATTAGTATTACTTGGATTCAAGTCAGTATTCAGTGGCAGAGGCTCGAAATGTACTTACTTGAGAGTCTTTGAAGAAGTTAAAAAGCAACACATCATCAAACTCCAACCCTTTTGCCTCAAAGATCGTTAAAACCAGGCCAAGCTGAAGTTCCTCTGGTACTGCATCACGTGACTCGTCGTTCAGAACTAGTATGGCCTGATGCGCTCCGAATTCAATTTCAGAAGTCTGCCGTCGATTCCCTCGTAATAACAGTGCTAGATCACTGAAACTACAAGATTCCAGTAACACTGGAAGAGGACCATTGAAGAGTCCTTGGTCATTCTGCAAACGATCAAACGACTCCGGAAAGAACTCTACCATGAGATCCACAACACTGCTTGCGAGAGAGAGAATTCCAGCATGAGACCGATAGTTATGAGTCAACTGGTACACTCGTTTTGGAACCTTGATGGCTTCTGATTTTCCCATTGCCTTCAATGATTGCCTGGCGTAAAAAAACAATGACTTGAGATCACTGAAGCGGAAGGATATTCCTCTCATGATGCCCTGAGCTGTGTCACCTGTGAGAAACATGTCATTGGGGTTTTGGCATAGACGAAGCAATAGACACAACTCAGCTTGGGTGAAATCTTGAGTCTCATCCACATACAGTTGATGGATGACCCAATCTAGAGTCTTGGTTTTACACACACGTCGGTAAATATTAAACAATAGATCACACTCATCAAACATTCCTTTCTGTTTCTTTGTGTGTTCATATTGCAGGAATATCTTGTAGACTGTGTGTCGATCACCACAAAAGTTTGGTGCTCGTTTCTTACCCAGCTCCTCATACAGTTCCATACTCAGATAGCCATCATCTGTGTTAATGGCCTCAAATGACCCTTTTATGAAAGAGTTTATCTCTGTCCAGACCAAACTTGGGTGGTATTCTATTTTTTTCTTGGTTTTCATCCGTGGCCATAGTTCTTCAGTGAATACTGCATATGTTACCTCTCTTCTTGGATCAAGATGGCGTTTGCTTGTTTTCGGCCGATTAGATGAGTCTAAGCCCTCAGCTAATGGATCCTCGTCATTCAATGCTGCTTTGTCATCGATATCTTCTTCCTCATTTTCAGAATCAAAGTCCAGGTCAGGAATAAATGAAAGAGGACTGTCATCATCCATCCATCCTTTAACATCTCTCTTTAGACTACCGTCAGATTCTCTTTCAAAAAAAGCAGGTTCAGACAACGAAGCATCCAATAGCAGAAGAAGTTGGCGAGAGGTCACAAAGAGCGGAAACAGAGAGGCTTCCATATCTTGAAAGCGTTTTGGTAGAGGCTTGTCATCCAAGTTTGATGCAGAAAGACCCAAATTGCTAGCATGAGTCAAATCCTGGAAGTTCTTCATGACCTCACTGCAGAGAACCGCATTTTTGGTAACAAATATTTGTTGAAGATGATCCAATATTTCACTAGGCTCTTGTACTTGGTCATCTGAGGAGCTAGATTGCTCAATTTCTTCATCTGGTTTGTTTTCTTCTGAGTCACTGGAAGAACTTTCCTCATCTGTAAGAAATAAATTAAATAAGAAAACTACTGAAAACCTCTTAAATATTCTTACTGTGAAGTGGGGATTAACATCAACCTATCTTAAATATGGTGCTAAACAACCAGCAACTAAACAATGTTAACTACTGAAAACAAATCAGAACAGCATCTCGCTATATTTTACTCAACAATTTATCTTATTTAAAACAGCAGCTCTCTGTATTTTACTCAAGCATTGATATTTTCTCCACTTTACTAATAGTTCATATATATGGTTTATTTGTTGGATTGGGGTTAAATGTCATACTTCTGGTTATTTCACTTACGATGGCGTACCAGCCCAATGGAGGAAGGTAACCAACCTTGACACCACTGGCAACAAACAAAGACAAGACAGGACAAATTAACTTACAGGCCAATCAAGGCATGTACACAAAGATATCACAAACAGATCGGCTTCATGTTGCCCCTTAGCTCCGATAGTACCAGGGCAGCACGAAGCTCCCTCTGGACCCTCTACCATATGGTGAAGGAAACCTCTCCCATGCCACTGGCGACAACAAGACAGGACAATCAAATGCAGCGGTACAGATCTCAGAGCACCGGGGCTACAGGAAGCTCCCTCCAACAACATAAGATTAACATGTCCATGTCCGAACTACCAATTTAATTTACTTTAAACATCCATCAAGTAAACAAAAATTATTCCAACAAAAGAAAACCTCACCTCCATGTTGTTCTTCTGGATTAGTAAAACAGACTGTTCTTGGAAGAAGCGGAGCATCTGCTTCCGAAGCCTTCACCCAGTATCTCATATAAGAATGCCACAGACGATAAAGACAGCAGGTTGTTTTCCCCGTCCCACTTCGACCTAGGAGAAGAATTGGGCTGGAGCTGTTTAACGATATGATAGCATGTTCTAAATCGGTCACTCGAAAAGGAAAATCCACTTTGGTGTCCATTTTGTGAAGAATGTACTTGACAAGTTCTGGAGAGAAGGAATAAAACTTCATGATGTGGTATTCTGTTTCACTTGGGCTTGCTGGAGGAAAGTAAGGTAAGGCCTCTTCTTTCTCTACCTCAAATGAAACATCTTCCTCCATCTCAATGAAGAGCAATGGTAGCCTCTTCTGGGAGTTGTCAGCCATGTGTTTCTGATTTTTGGACAGGCTCTTAAGATTTTTTTTTATAATACTTTCCTCTCCTCTACCATGTGACCTAGCCACTTTCTGTATCCGATGATAGAGTTGGTCATGTTGTAAAACGATATCCCAGACTCTGATAACCTGGGCGTAGATTTGACCTTTACCCTGGGAGAGATGTCCATCTTCATTAACGCTGAGAATCTTGTCAGGTGACTCACTACATCGTGGAGAAAAAGCTACTGCTAACTCCCACAGAATTCGACCGCCTTTAGAAATCTTTGCTTCAAATAGTTTCAAACTCTTGGGAACGTTATGGATTTCCTTAGTGAGGCTATTGGTCCATTCACCGCTCGCTAATCTCTGGATTTTCAAGATGGCGACCTGCTTCAACTCAAATGGGACTCTCTTGTCCTTCAATATTTTCCACACATCAGCTGTGCACTCTACTTCCCATTCTAAATCCTCAAAGATCTGGGCATTTATTTCAACAGATTTCTGAGAACCAATCTCTTCATCATCATCATCCATTTCCAATAGACCTTGTTCGATAGCTTCATTAAGGTCAAACCTATCATTGTCAATTGGAGAAGATGGACGGGAGCTTTTGGGAGAACTGTCAAGATCGGAGTCAATGTCATCCAACCTACTCTCCTTCACAATTACAGGATCTTTGTAGACATAATCAGGGATCTGGCTGATTTGGATACGTATTGTTTCGCGACATTCTTGTAGCCTTATTTTAACGTTGGGTGAAAGGTCTGTGAGCTTTGGTAAAACGTACTCATCCTGCTGCTCACTGGTATCCGGGATTTCGTCTTTTCTATGGTAATCTTCGTTTTTCCCTATGGTCTTCTTGACAAGATTATTTATAACTCTTTTGCTTGGTACAGATCTTGATTGGTGACTTTTGGTCTTCTTGGCAGTGTCCTTTTTAACAACACTTGATGCTGCTGCTATATTGAGATACTGTCTACGCCGGTCATTGGGTTTGGTGATATAGTCAAGGGGGGTAAAGCCTGAATTGTTTACTTCGCCTCCAGACACTTGTCTGTCAAGTAACATTTCAATAGCCTTCTGAGCATGTTTATTGTACGAACACTTGGCAGCCAAGTGATATAGGCTGTTGCCTTCAGCATCCACACACCCTAAATTCAGGTATCCATAAGTCTCCTTACTCTCAGTTGAGAGAGTGAAAAGTTTCTCGAATAGCCCAAAATACCCTAAAACAACATATTTCTTATTAAACATCAGATTGACACTTAATTTAACTAAAGAATGCAAGGGAACGCAGGTGATAAACACACCCTCACAGTACAGAATGTTCTTCTTTGCACTGTCAAAACTGTGACAGATTTTTTAAATATAATCATGACACCAAAACCCAGGAATTCATCTACATGTGCTTTATAATAGCTTCATAACAAATCTGTATGTGCAATTTCTAAGAATTGTGAAACTGAAGTGGTTTTATTTCCAAGAAATAAGATAAATTAGTTTTGATCTATACTTGGCATCGTCCTTAAACCATAACAGTACAGTCTAAATGTAAACACGAACACAGTATATTGCATCGCAAAGTTCTTCCCCAAAAGTTTCATAATGCCCATACAATATATTAACAATAATCTCCAGAAGACATGGGATTGATTGGTGTATCCTACTCTAGGGTATTTATGACAGCAACAATAGCCACGCCAATGGGCAGTGGTTTTCTCTGTTGGATAGTTTATGTTCCTCCAAGATAAGCATTATGAATATGCCTGAAACATATTGCCCTCTACCAGAGGTCATTAAACGTGAACTTCCCTAGTGTAACACTCACCCAAGGCTATCTCTGTATACAAGGTTATTAATTATAGTCAGTCAAGATGGTATGTAAATACTTGAAACATGTTGGCGTTACCAAGAGGTCATTATACCGGTATATCTCCAGTGTTACACTCATCAGCGGCTATCTCTATACAAATTCATTCATTACAGCCACTGATAAAAGGCCATGGTTTTTGTAAGGATGGCTAGAACAGGGTCAATGTTAAGGTAACCAAAAAGGTCATGCCATTTGGAGTGCTTCAGACTGCAGCTGTTTATGTCATATGTAAGGTAGCAGCCATTGATTTAAGGGATTGTCTAAAAATCATCTTTGTCAAGAACCAATCAGTGTGTAGGAAGATTCAGACTAGAAACAGCTAATAATTGGATGTTTTAAAGTAAACCATGTTCTGGCAATCCTCAAGAAACAGGCATTCTTTTATCAGAGGGTAAAAACAAAGGATTTGTTAATAGCCGATGAAAACTGAGAGTACATGGTTGTGTAATTATGAGATTCCCCAGGGTTGGCTTAGTGATTACCTTTGTCCAGCTCCAGGGCTACACGTAATGATGCGTGTAGAGGAGTGTCATCAGGGGTCAATTTAATTCGAGACGGTGAGGCCCCATGATCAATCAGAACTGGAATCACACGGTAGTCATCCTTGCTGATAGCGATTGAGATTGGTTCGTCACATTTTTCCGGACTGGCTTGAAGACAGGCTCCATTGTTGAGCACAAGAGTAATCACCTAGATTTATTACAAAGAAAATGATTGTTTGTATGGTGTTTTTATATAGCAGATAAGTGATATTCCCATGGGCATGTTGTTAAAATTTTGTTTGGTAGTTTGTTTGATTTGGGTTTAACGTCGTACTCAAGGGTATTTCAATTATATGACGGCAGATTGTCCATCTCCCACCTTTCCTTGTTTAAATACAGCGGAAAACGCGAAGGAAACCTCGTAATAACCATCCCTGCAATTGCCGGAGCCACACTCTGTAATTAACTCATAAACAGTACAAAATGGTATATTCGGTGGTTAATACCATGCTCAAGGGTATATTAATCATAAAATGTCTATACTTAAAATATACTACATTTGGCAATTTTCGTTAAGATGGATTTCCATACTGTAACATTTACGGGCATCAGCTAAATATTGGTTGTCTAACATTTTGAAGATAACCTACCATTTGAATTTAACTGTCTTTAATGTCAAAGATATGTATAAACTACATGTATATCTACAGAGATATGTTAAAACTATCTTTACAAAGATTTGTGTAAACAATATTTACAGAAAGATGTGGTAGCTAAGTAAGGTAGTTTGACACTACGCTTATCCAGAGCTAGGATGAATTATAAAAAAAAGGAAATAGGCCTACACAGAAATTTACTTTTTAGTAACTTGCTCATTCTAAATTAATAAAACAATTCCATAAGGTTCAAGATACATCATTAATAAATTAAACTACTGCAGATAAAGACTCAAGAATTTTTTAGCAGTGAGTCCGATTCTTGTAGTTTGTTTGATTGGATTTAATCTTCGTATTCAATGGCATTTCACTTATTTGACGACGTTTTGTCCATTTCACGCTCTCCCTTGCGCTGGAAACCAGGAGGAAACATCATACCCCCCTCCCGCCCCCCCGCCCCCGCATGAGCCATATCGTGTGACTCACTCATATACCTGATGGTCGACAGACGGACTCCATCCCGTGAACGGTAAATCGGAGTAGGATTAGGCACACGCTTACCACTAAGCCACGGCCGCGGGACCAGATTCTTGTGGCATACTTGCAGCAATATCCCCTATGTGGGAACCCATGTTATCTCACCTGTCCCCGGTAGTTGGGGTCACCCTGCATGCTGTCACTCTTAATGACATCACCCACACTGATTCCTGTAGCGATACTCTTACTAAATGGCTTATCTACAGTCCATGCCAGCAACAATGTCTCTACTTGTCTCCAGCGACCTTCACTGGCTAGTTTATGTATCAGGGTTTGGTATACTTCATCTTTAACCTTCAATAAGCTACTGGGAATCTCTGTAAAAAGAAACTAAATTATAGAATTGTGGAAGGGCCCCAGTCTGTAGTGTGAGGTTTTCGGGCTTAACCTAAAATTTTCAAGATAACCTGGAATTGATACTAGTAAATCCATTGATACTAGCACAACCATAAAATGTGAGGTGTTTTGATACTGTTGGAAAGGTTATGTTCCTCCAGTGCTAAGTAAAGACAGCATTGCTACACTTCAAAAAACTGTCCTTAGGCAGAGGGCCACTGTTATAAGACTTGCTCTAGACCCATACTGTATTTATAAACTACACATGGTATAGGTCATTCACATAATTCACAAACACATCATGCTCACCATTCTTGTACACCGTACTTACGGTTATTTCACTCATATGACAGTGTGCCAGCCCAATGGGTTAGGAAGGCACACAGAACGCGACTGGCCGAAAACACAATACACGGCAGTGACACTACGGTATACAAAAACATCACAAAACAGTTTGGTTTCCTGTTAGCCCGAACACTGGG